>CAXARO010001334.1:0-22229 GCA_963971305.1 Arcuatula senhousia
ACGCTCTCATAGACAAATATCGGGCTTCTTTTTCTCCGATGAGTGCAGATGTTTGTTTGTCAGAGGGCTTTGTTTTATCCTTCTTAAACGGACTTGACACCATGAGTTGACCATGCAGCGCAAAGGGTGTGCATTAACAAGTATAGGAACTGCCTACTCTTACGGAGCACCTCATTTCACTCGTGTTATAACTTGAGATCGCGGTGTTGCTTGCTATTCAGATATTCTTGTGCTGCCTGTTACTTTGTGCTGTTGTCGTTCATGTTTACTGGTTTTGTCTTTGCCTTTTTGGACTCTTGAAATTCGGATGCCCAATTGGTTACTCTGCTTCATTCAGATTGTCCCCTTTATTTCCGATCAGTGAAATCGAAATTAACAGTGACAACATATTGCTTACACTCCAAATATTCTATTTGATAAGAGCTTAATATACATTTTTGGCCAGGAATAAATAAAAAATCTCAGAGTCAAAATCATGCAAACTTAGATACAGTTACAGTTGATTGTATCCCTCAAACTCTAAGGGACCGACCATTTAACTTGAAAGGGGGGGGCTTGTTTTTTTTTCCTAAAAAAATATTCGGAAAATAATTTTTGATGAAAAAAATATTTTGGCAATATAGATTACAACAAATTTCCAGACAATAAATTTTGCTACGCCTGACGCGCGTTTCGTCTATTCAAGACTCATCAGAGGCGCTCTACCAAAATTGGAAATTCCAAACACTATACGAATATGAAGAGCATTGAAAACTCATAGTAAGAAAAAAAATATTCTGAAGAAGGATTTTTGCCCTATAAAATAATGCTAATAATAAAAAAAATATATTTTTAAATTTTAATAATTTTAATTGTAACTGTTAATGTACATGTAGTTGAATGTGACACTTTTTTATAGGCGAGGCAGTAAAAACAACTTTTTATTCTGATATACTTGAAATAGTAAAATGTTGTTACTAATAATCACTTTTTATACTGCTCTCCTTATTGTTCGATTGCGGTAGTTTTCTTGGAAAAAAATAGAGGTAAAGGACTTATTCGTAAATAATATGCTTTGTATTCGTTGCCACCTGTGTTGTAATTCTAAAGAATCCAAGAAAAAAGACAAAACAAGGAAGACTTACAAGAAAAGTTAAAAATCGCAATAATTTTGTACATTTAACAAAAATGAAATCATAGCCAACCATAGCTCTTTTATGTCCTCTTTCAATTTTCCAATGAAAAAGGAACATAAAGAGTTACCATATTTGTACTGGATACCTAAACTTCACAAAAACCTTTACAAAGAAAGGTATATAGCTGGATCTTCATCATGTTCAACTACAGAGCTGTCCGTTCATTAAACTAAAATCTAAGAAGGTCAACAAGTCTGATGGGTATTTATAGTCGCGACTAGGGGAAAGCCCCTCTGCGTCGACTTATACCAATCGGTATAGACTCGCTATGTGCCATGGGTCGTCCAGCCCATGACACACCACCGCCAGTGTTAGCTGCTCCATAGTATCCTTTGTTGTCGCTGGAGCAGGGCCCGTCTTCCACCACGGGGAGGTACTGGTCGGAATTCTGGAAGACAAGGTCAACAAGCATACTGCGACACTATTTATAATCGTAGTGGAATTAACCATATGTGGATTTTGAAGAACTCAAAAGATTTATTAGATCATTTTAAATTTAGACCATTTTCTGAGGTTCACTCTTTGAAAACGTTCGATTTTCAACTTTATACACTACCTTGCCACACGAAAAACTAAAATGTCGCCTGAAAAACCTTCTCGAAAAAGCCTTTTCAAACTCTAGAGTTTGTTGTTTTGGGTTATAATTCTACATTCTTTTCCAAAACATCGTTCAAAGATAAAATTTGTTAGACACGGGAACAAGTTTGCAGTATGCTTAATTTCCTCATTGACAACATATTTGTCACCTTCGGAGGAGAGATATTTCAACAACAAATCGGCATTCCAATGGGCACAAACTGTGCTCCTCTCCTCGCCGATTTGTTTTTATACTCTTACGAGACTGAATTTCTTCAGGGACTCGTAAAAAACAAGAAGATGGAAGAGGCAAGGTCATTTAATCTTATATTCAGATATATTGTTGATGTCCTTTCTGTCAATAACACTTCATTTGGTAGATGGATTCCTTCAATATATCCTCCAGAATTGGGGATTAAAGAGACCACCGAATCAAATTGCTTCACGTCTTTCTTAGATTTGCACCTCGAATTTGACCAAGGTGGTCATCTCAGTACAAAAATTTACGATAAACGAGACGATTTTAATTTTCAAATTATTAATTTTCCTAATCTACAGAGCAATATACCTACTTCCCCTGCATACGGTGTTTATATTTCACAACTTATTCGATATGCCAGAGCTTGCACACATTTCACAGGCTTTTTGATCAGACACCGATTTCTTCGTGACCGACTTTTGGAGCAGGGCTATAAGAAAATACGTCTCATACGATCCCTAAAAACAAGTTCTTTCTTCGTTATCAGGCACTAGTAGAAAAGTTCAAAATTGAGTTAAAAGATATGCTAGTTAATAATCACGGTCATTATACTTGTCCTGCGACAACATGTTTTCTACCGATGTTTCTGCTCGTTTTCTACCGATGTCCTAGATTTCTACCGATGTGGTGATAAAAAAACAAACCTGGCAGACGATTTTTTTCCAAACTATGATACCCGGCTATTATCGCACTTATAAACAAATAAGTTTAATTTACATTATTTTGTTTTAAGTATGCACATAAAATTACAGTAAGGGTGTCGTTTATTTTTTCCAGCAAGAGACAATTTCCCTTTTTTCAGATAATCATGAATATCTGTTATAAATTACCATTCACTGGGCTGAAAATTATGCTCCATGTTCGTAATAGTCGGACATTTTTAAAGACATATCACTTTCCATTACAAATGGCGTATTTTTGATTTTTCGATCATTAAAAAAAAATATGGTCCTGGTTTTCTAAAGATGTGTCCTGGTTTTCTACCGATGGTCCTGGCATTCTACCGATGTGATAATGTGATATATTAAATGACATTTCATGACAAATTTTAAAACTGTATATTTTATTGAACACATAATATTGACGATAAAAAGAAAAAAGGAGGTTCATGAGCAAAAACTGTTTTGCGCACACCAAGAACACTTTTACAAAATTTAAATAAATGTGTATTTTCTCAAAAGCTGGCTTATCAGAAAATGATAGTATATCAACATTTTTTCCACTTATATTAGACTTGTGAAGTGCTTTATATATAATGGGAAATAATCCTTCATATACTAGATTTCACTGTTATATCTAGAAATGCTGAGGCTGAGACATGAATTTCTCGGGCTGAAATTGATCTGTACATATACAACAGTTTGGCACGCCATTTTTACGAAAACCATGGTAACTGTAGGATATCCCAGATAACTTGGGGTTTACTGGCAGCTATCTGGGGGTTTTCAGAGCGAAACTCTTAATTACATCAGGTATTTAGAGTTATTTCAGGTAACTGAGGGTTTCCTATCAGCTATCCAATGGATACCACAAAAACTCCTGCTATTAAGAGTTTTCAAAAATAATTTATTGGAAGCTGAGCTTTGTATTAGTTTTTGAGGAATTGATAGTTTTCAGCTTTACATTGATAAATTCTGCTTTCAAAGAGTTAAATAGCATGATCTTACAATATCTGTGAGTGAGTGAGTGAGTTGGTGTTTTACGCCCGTGCAACGCTAAATAGGTTATAACATAAAAAGGATGATAAAATGAACATGAAATGAGGATGATAAATGAAACATGGGGTTGGGGCGGGAAACAAAGGAACTGCAAATTTTGAAGAACCATGGGAAAAGGGGACTGAAAATTTAGCCTATGTGGTGCACTACTTGGCGGTCCACAAAGGGGTCTTTTACGTGCATGAAGCGTGGCACTCTCCTCACACGTTGGCCCACTATGGTCGGCCGTCAGGGTTTCCGTATTATAGACCTGACAATCCCTGCGGACGAGGGCCACACTATTCAGCCACTTAAGGTACACACTTGGTCGCTCTGTGGGCCGAGCACTGACCCGACGTCAGAATCCCAATACCCTTAGCCGCCTCTTACGACAAGCTAGGCTCTGCTGCGGGCCTATTCGCCACTCGGGCCCCGCACGGGACTACACTATCTGTAGGTAGAAGGGGGTTTAATTAGGTATCTATGTGAAAGCTGACAGCAAACCCCCAGTTACCAAGATAACTCTTAACACCTGATGTAATTGAGAGTTTCGTCCAGAAAACCCCCAGATAGCTGCCAGTAAACCCCCAGTTATCTGAGGTATCCTATAGATACCAAGGTTTTGGTTAAAATGGCGTTCCATACAACAGTATGGTGAAGCTTCACTGTACAACACAAGCATTTACGGTGTATGTATGCCTTTAGAAACATACAAAATGTGTAGTTATATGAAAGTAGATCATCGGTAGAATTCAAGGACTCATCTGAAGAAAACACAGTAAAGAACAAACCTAATCGGTAGAAAACCAGGACATATCAAATTTCTTAAACCTGCTAAAAAATATGAAAAAGCAAATGGCTCTTTTACAAATAAACGATCATTTATTGCATTTTCTCCCATAGGATGCATTCAAATGTTAAAAATAAGCGTTATTTTTCATATTTCTGAATAATCAATCGGTAGAAAACAAGGATCATCGGTAGAAAACAAGCAGAAAAATCGGTAGAAAACATGTTGTCGCAGGACAAGTATAACGACCGTGATAATAAATTGTTTTAATTAGTGTTTGACTGTTCTGCTGTACTGAGATGATCACCTCAATATCCCTATTGTGTCTCAGAACTATGTTGTGTTCTATGGTCATTACCGGATCCTTAGATCGCAATGGAAGAGGGAGGTTTGGCGCCATAAAACCTGGTTTAACCCATCATTTCGTTTGAAATTCCTGTACCAAGTTAGGACCATTGCGATCCACCAATTCTCCGGTATCACTGATTCGTTTTTGTCATTTTCTCTGGACTATGAGATTGATCATTCAAGTTCGGTAGTTTTGTTATTACCTTTATTTGACTTGGTAAAGGCATTTTGAAAGAAATGGTGGGTTAAACCAGGTTTAATGGCGCGCCATCCCCATCTTCCATTGCGATCATAGGGCCCGGTAGGAACGGTTATAAAGACATAATAGGGATTTTGAAATGATCATCTCAGTACAACAACCAGCCAAACACTAATAAAAACATTAACTAACCATTACGTTTATTAATTTTGAATTTTTTCACCAGTGGCTGAAGGAAAAAAGAAAGAATTTGATAGAGATCGTATAAGACGTATTGTTTATAATCGTATGCAAGTATTGCAACAACAAAGTAAGATATAATTCTTCGAATCTTCTGTTCTTTGTCTTTAAGTACGCTAGCTATATTTCATTTAATTCCTCTCAAATCTATGATTGTACTTTAAAGGCATTGGATGTGAAATCTTGATTAGTTATTTCATTTTGCGTGGGTATGTTTTGTATTCACCTTCATAAATTGTTAAAATAAAGGCTGACTTTACCAATAACTGTAAGTTCCGTTTTCTGTGCGTTGTGAAACAGTTGTACGCGGGCTGACACCTTTGCCAGCGCGATATAGAAACAGGCTTCTCTATAAATAATCACAATAAAGCATATTTTCAATTATGATATTTCCAATAACCTTTTTAGTCATACAAGATATAAGTTGGCATTAATTTTAATATATGTACCATTTCAGAGAATACAAACTCATATTGATAGCGTTTTGTTTTAATGATATATTATGTGACATTTCAAATACTGTCTATTCATTTTAATTTTAAACAGATACATAGAGCATAAAAATTATAAATCTCCTTTTTTTTCTATTTTCCCAACTTTAAAACGTCGGATAAAGCTTTGAACTTCAGGCTGATCAATTATTTATGTTATTTATTTATTATTTTATTATTTTGATACTGATTATCGAAGATTCATAAGCTCACGAACACTAATGGATGGTGGCTGACACATGTCTTAAATGTTTTGGACAAACTTTGACGAAACTAAGGTTTAAGGTAAGGTATTTTACCTTGTCAATGGCACAGGCGTTTGGGTCCAGGATTTCATTTTTATTTATTGTGTGTAAATAAAAAAATCTGACCCTCGCTATAATACTATTTCAACAAGGCAAGAATGTTTGACAGTTCTAAAAATAGAACAAAATTTACTCGTGGAAAACCCCACATTTTCTCATAGAATTTAATGTTTTACGCGAAATATTGGTGATTCTCTATAGCCTTTCAGTTTAATCTCCCAATTGTGCTCACATTTATCGTGAAACAATTCGCAATGACTTGAAATCTAATCTTTTTTCCCTGAAGAGAGCCAAATTAAACAAACCACCACGGACGGAAGTAGTTGAACGGTTTGAAATTTTAAAGGGAGACAATAATCTTCTACTTTTTCCAGTTTTATCATTGAATATGAAATAACTACGTATTTTTTATCCTTGAACGTCTTTTCTAGTTTGTAGATACGTTTTATTTTACTACCATCTCGTCAGTAAAAATATTTCAAATAAAAATTGAGACCACATTTTCCGCCAAATGGGTCGATTTTAAATCAATTTAAAATAAGTAATTATGAAGCGAAATTGTAAAAGTCAATTAGAGTTATCTTTCCTTTATCGTATGTACGTCACATGAATAGATGTTCTAAACTATTTAGATGATTTTGCGGGAGTAGATGATCCTTTTAAGGCTCAAAAATCTTTTGAAGAATTGCAGAGCTTATTACTTTTGTGTGATACAGTTTCGTTTATTTTAGAAATTCCAGATTATAAATTGCAAGATATTAAATCAATTTTAGAGGGATGGAATTCTAAAAAATCAACTCGCTTGCGAGACATTCAGTCGTTGGTGGGGAAACTTAATTTTTTAGCCACATGTGTAAGACCTGGTAGAATTTTTATGTCCAGATTGCTTAATTGGTTGAGATCAGTTTATGACAAGACAGGGGCGATCTCTGTTCCAATTTATATCCAAAAAGATATAAACTGGTGGTTGTTATTTTTACCAGATTATAACGGAATTTCAATGATGTTTCATGAAGATTGGTGTAATCCTGACGAAATATTTTCTTCTGATTCCTGTTTGTCTGGATGTGGAGGTTGGTTTAACGGAAAGTTTTTCCATTCCAAGTTCCCTAAATTTATTACTGATTTGAATCTTCATATCAATTGTTTAGAGTTGCTGTCGATTATTATCTGTGTGAAGTTGTGGGCTAAACATTTTACGGGGAAGAAGATTCGGATTTTGTGTGATAATAAGACTTCTGTCACAGTTATAAATACTGGAAAATCAAGAAATGAATTTTTGCAAAACTGTTTGAGAGAACTTCTTTTTGTAGCAGCAAAATTTGAGTTTGAAATAAGAGCCGCTCACATTTCAGGGACTGATAATAGATTAACTGATAGTTTGTCAAGATGGCACTTGGATGCTGTGCATAAATCTTCTTTTCTAGATTTAGTTTCGCATAGATCTGACTTAGAGGAGTTTTTTGTTGATAAAAATTTATTCAAATTTACTCATTCTTGGTAATTTGTTTTTACGTTTTTCAGATGTTGAATTAGATCAGTTAAAAAGGGAAGTTAAGATTTCCACTAGAGCGGCTTATGCTGTTGGAACTAAAAGAAATTTGATTGTTCAGTGGAGAGCTTATTTATTATTTTGCCTTTATTTTCATTTAGAGTTCTTACCAGCTTCTTTAAAGACTATTTGTTGTTATGTTCAATTTTTAAGTAGGTCTTTTAAGTCCACAGATTCTATAAGAAATTATGTTCAAGGAGTCAAAACTATGCATAATTATTTAGACCTGACTTTTCCAGATTTAAATGCTTTTGAGTATAAATTATTGATGAAGGGTCTTTTTAAAATAAAACAACACATACCTCGTAGAGCAGATCCTATTACTCCTAAAATTTTGTTACAAATAGCTAATGTTTTGGATTTTAATGACAGTTCTGATTGTACGTTTTGGTGTCTTTTTTTATTTGCCTTTTTTCTAATGTCTAGAAAATCTAATTTAGTACCAGATTCTGTTAAATCTTTTGATAGCAGAAAGCAGCTCACTAGAGATAAGGTTTTTATTCATAATACAATTGCTATTGTTATTTTTGAATGGTTAAAAACTATTCAAGGTGGGGATAGTGTTTTAAAGATTCCTATTGTAAGCATTCCTGGGTCTATTTTATGCCCAGTTAATGCATTTATCCGTATGTGTATGTTAACTCCTGCACCTAGTTATTCTCCAGCATTTGTATTAAAGTCAGCATCTGGTTTAGTGCCAGTAACATATCGTCAGTTTCAAGATAAATTAAGGAATGTTATTAGTAGTATTGGTCTTAATCCTGTATCTTTTTCGTCGCATAGTTTTCGAAGAGGAGGGGCCACTTTTGCTTTTCGCTCTAAAGTACCTAGTGAATTAATTCAGTTACATGGTGACTGGGCAAGCGATGCGTATAAAGTATATCTTGAATTTTCCTTAGAAGATAAAATTTCTGTTGCTAAAATGATGGCGGAAGCTATCTGATTGTATTTTCAGACTGTGCTAAACGGAAAGTATTGGTTCTCACCGACTCAATTGGGAAGTATTTAGACGACATATATTATATGGAGTTGAGAGCCGTTTCTGGGGCCAAGATAAGAGATTTCATTTATGCATTGAATAGTAGGGATATTATACTTCAAGAAGTTACTCATATTATTGTTCATGTAGGCACCAATGATATTTTTAGAAGCATTGATAAAATCATAGCTGACTTTAGGGAATTGATTATTTTGCTAAAATCACTCTCAAATATTGGTATTTATTTTTCCTCTTTTTTGCCTCGACCAGTTGATTTTGTTTATACTCAGGATAAATGTAAAGCTGTCAATAACTCTTTATGTAATCTTTGTAAGTTTTACAATGTCAATTTTGTTCGTTCATACAAAAGATTTGTTAAAAATGGTTTGCCTATCAGATCGCTTTTTGCCTTTAAAGATGGCGGTCTTCATTTAAATACCGCTGGTCAGTATGAGTTACGCAAATGCTTTCAACATGTTGTAAATCATTTGAAATGAATTTAGCATTTTTTAATAGTGTACATGTAAATGCTTGTATTTAATAGTTTGTATATTTTGTTTTTTGTATTGCATTGGTCTAAAGAAAGTGTATCATTTCTTTGGCCTTTTGAGATTTTAAAGGGAGTGTTTTATTCCTTTGGATCTTTGGGTTAAGACAGGGTGCTATTTTCAAAGGAGTATTCCGTTTTATCCTTTGGATAGTTCTAGTGCTGGAAGAAGTGTTTTATTCTTCTCACTTGGAGATGGGTTTTCAAAGAAGTGCTTATTCTTTGGGCCTGTCCGTTTGGTTTAGTATTTCATATTTTTTGTGTTTGTGATTATTAGTAGTTGTTATCTATACTACTAAAATAACGAAGCGTTTTTTGTTAGCCGGGTTGCAGCCTAAACAACAAATGCTACGACTAAGCTTCATATATCAAAAATAAGGGATGGTTGTGCTTTTTAAAAAATTCATTAACACATATGCAATTATGTCTGTAGTTTGCTAATTAACCTAATTGATTGTTCCGGAAACGGTATAGCCGTTATCGTTCCGGATTTACACTCCAGCGGTCACACTAAAAAGCGATAGGAAGTGTCCAAGCGGGCATTTGGCGCCCGAGACTAAACAGTTTATTCTTATCTGAAAATGAAAAATAATGGAATACATGTATAAATTAATTGTTACAGAATTATTTAATCAATCGATATATCATCAACCTAAAAAATACTAAAAAAATTGCGATCAGCACAACCATGTAAAGTCACGCAAATGCAATGTTTTATTGTGTAATATTTTGGTCAAGCAACCAACGATTGATTTTCCCGCGAATTCGCGGGTTTTTCCTAGTTATAGTTTATTTTATAACCTATATTATTTTGTTTGCGGGCTTATGTTTGGCGGCTTAATTTTTATATTAATTGTTGCCCGCTATTAGATCTTGAATGAATCATAACTTCATTTTGATATTTTATTATTTACTTAAATTGTTATTTTCTGTATTATATTTTTCGGCCAAACAATAAAGTATTATATTTATTTTGAGAGTCATTTTCTTTCTTTTCCTAGCCTGAATAATTGGTCGATTTTAAATCAATTTAAAATAAGTAATTATGAAGCGAAATTGTAAAAGTCAATTAGAGTTATCTTTCCTTTATCGTATGTACGTCACATGAATAGTACTCAGAAATTAATTATTGTTCGATTTGCTTTTGACTACGATACATGTTTGAAAATTTTTTTAAAGGGAGACAATAATCTTCTACTTTTTCCAGTTTTATCATTGAATATGAAATAACTACGTATTTTTTTTATCCTTGAACGTCTTTTCTAGTTTGTAGATACGTTTTATTTTACTACCATCTCGTCAGTAAAAATATTTCAAATAAAAATTGAGACCACATTTTCCGCCAAATGATTTTGTTCGAACTCGCCCCGATTTTACCTAACTGTAGTGTCACTCGAAAGTCCTTTTTGTTTCCCTTGAAAATCTGTGGCCACTTCCGTCCGACTCCGTTGTGATCTTTTGTTTCGCGTCGTAGGAAAAATGACCCGATGTGAGACTTATACATACTGACATGCTTTACTTTTGCTTCCGAAAAAGTGTTAAAGCTGAAAATAAAGGTAATAACAAAACTACCGAACTTGAATGATCAATGACAAAAACGAATCAGTGATACCGGAGAATTGGTGGATCGCAATGGTCCTGACTTGGTACAGGCATTTCAAACGAAATGGTGGGTTAAACCAGGTTTTATTGGAGTTATAGCGAGCACAGCTCGTACCAGACACGAAGTGCCCGCGAGAGCGGAGAGTTCTACAGCAAGTTCCCGCGAAACATTTGCCTAATGCTGATATTGATTTTTTTTCGTCCGGATATGCTTCTCACAATTTCACGTGCACACAGGTTCGATGTGAATTTGAAAATAATTATCAATTTTGCTAATCGCCTTCCAAATAAAAATTTTCTTTGTAATAATAGAACAAGGAGAAAAATATTCTGATGACGATGAGTTACTTCATTTTTTAAGTAAAACAATTTTGTTTTTGTTTTTACATTTCTTTTTTTACTCTCATTCGCACCAAATACATGTACCTAGTCCCAAACTGAACGTTCTAGAAAATGAACTGATTAAAATAAAAATAAATTTATACGATCAAAACAGTGCATCAAAAGTGTCCACGTCTTTTCGGGAATGGGGTCCTCTAGATCTTATATTCTGAATTCTAAACGATTTTATTCCTCAATTGGGGCGTGAAACTCCGTCATATGAGGGCCAAAAAGAGGATCCATCTTTGATGTTTCATGGGATGGGTGGGGGGGGGGGCGGCTTTCTTCAACTCCAAAGTATGTAAAAATACAATTAAACTGTTCATAGACATCTTATATTTTTTTGCTGTGCTCGCATTTAGGCAATACCTTTACTCATATTAGAATTTTCTAGTTGTTTATGGTAAAAAATATTTCTACAAGAAAAATGGGAGTTTCCGTCAGTTCTATTTTTAGAACTTTCAAACGTTCTTGCCTTGTGGAAATAGTATAGGTCAGTATAGAGCGGAGATGAATATTTTTATATACAAGTTATTTATAATAAAATAAAATCCTGCGCCAAAACGCCTGTGGTCAACCTAATCATATAGGAAAATACTATCGGCAGAAAATTCAAAAATGTTATCAGAGGTATTAATTCATGATTGTTATTTCTTCGCCACTTTGATCGGAAGAAATAGTTTTTTGTCCGTGTCTGTGCGTCCGTCTATCACACAGGGTTTCTGCTTATGTCGCTGGTCGTCGTCTTTTGTGTGCCCAATACCCACCGATCAAAAAACTTCCAGCCAAAGACCCATTTCTGAATGGACACAGAAGAATTAATATAAAGATGACAGGAACAACCCAAAGCTTTGACACTGATTCTATTGGCGGGGTTAGTTGTAAATTTTTTTGCCAAACCTTCCCCTATTGATAATCTTAAACAAAGCATAAAAATAACACATGGTTAAAATCAAATTGATAAATTTCAAGTCAATAAGAGAGAACCTGAGATATAAAGACTACGAAGAGGAAACACCCACAGATACTGACCGCTACGTAAAAAGCATCAATCGACTGATCTACAAAAATCAAATCTATCGGTTCTAAATCCGTCACATCATGGTATAAATCGGCATTTAATTTTAACATATATATAGCATTTCAGCGAGAAAACAATATCATATTATTAACGAAAACGCAATCGTATTGTTTTAAACAGTAAACAAACTGACACAACAGATTCTAGGAAGTGTAAAATGATATTTAAAAGACCTTTCAAAAAATATTCTACAGAAATCTACACTTTAATTTGATATAAGCTTCTTATTTGTTATGTTCCAGCAATTTTTTAAAAAGTAATTTTCTTTAAACTTGGTTGACGCTTTGAACGATGGTATGAACATTGTGCGCGACGTCAGAACAAAGAGGAAAATATTCTGACGACGACGAGTTACTACATTTTTAAAGTATTTATTCCTTTTTTAACAATTCATTTTTAACGCTCCATCGCCAAAAGCACCTCGTACCAAACTTTACGTTCTTTAAAAGAACCGATCAAAATAAAAATAACAACGATGACTTCAGTTCTGATTTGACTACTTCGATTCAAAATCAAACTTTTTATTAATTCAAGAAAAGAACTATGTCAACAAGACAAAGAAGCTGAATCTTTAAGACATTGTGTCTTCAGCTCAAAATAATGATCAATAATCGAACATTTCATTCAGGTGACTCGGAACTTATTAAACGAAACGTGTTTTAGGAAGAGATTACAACGGTAAACATTTCATCAAAAGTGTCCACGTCTTTTCGGGAATGTGGTCCTTTAAATCTTATGTTCTGAAATTTTAACGATTTCTTCCTCAATTGAACCGCGGAACTCCTTCATATGAGGGCAAAAAAGAGGATCCATCTGTGCGGTTTCATGTTGTATGGGGGAAGCCTTTTTCAACTCAAAAGATGTGTAAAAGTATTTGAGATACAAAACTGATCATCTTATATTTATGCTGCATGTGCTGTTCACGCATTTAGGCAATGGCTATCTCATATTAGCTTTGTCATTTGGTTGTTCCGAAACGGTCCATGTTAATATCAACAAGGGACGTTGAACATTATGTCCCGTTATGACCATCCAAATAATACTTTGATTTAAATATATTTTTTTGAAATTATTAGTTGCATTTTCATTTAAAGAAAATTGGGTTAATTTTCTTGTAAACTTAAAAAAAAAAGTAAAAAAAGAATTTGATTAAGAGCTCTTATCTGATCCAGTTGAAACCGGAATACAACAAACACGCACGTGTAATAGCGAGCATCGCAGATGCGAGCCCTACGGCATTGTGCATGTTTTGAGATGTGCCAGAAATATACTGACGATAAAACCGGAACAGGTTTACTTTTACGGAGTGAAAAAAATAATAAGCACGGAGCAAGTAAAACAATCAACCCTCTGGGCTTATATAAAATACATCATAATCTGTTATATATAATGCAAAAATATAAAAATTTGAAATTCAAAAACAGTGATAAAACCCTCATTCACCCACTTGTTTATTTTTACACACAGATTTTTATTTAAACACCATTCGGTCTTTTCCGCTGAAAAACGATTTTCCGGAAATTACCGAGCTAGCTTTTGGCAACATTATCCCATAATTTGACTAGTCATACCAAATGCATGATACTGACCAAGCTTTGTAAGATTCTAAGTAGATAAATAATAGAGAAATACATAAATTTACTGAATAAAACCTACTCATAATAATAAATAAAAGGTTCTTACCTGAAAATGAAAGAAGAGTCCCATCCTGTGGGGTTTCACTCACTTATTGTCTGGAACTTTGTTGTCATTTGTATTTCCTCAATCTCGCATGATATTTACCTTACTGTTTTTTCCACCAGGTTTCTTAATGTACCTTCTGTTACCAATGCTTCAAATAAAATACTGATACTCAGAAATTCGCACAAAACCTGACATAATCTGAATGTTGTTTTGGTCTGCTGAAGAACCGCGAAATACTCTACCAAGGAAATGACGTCACATAATCCATAAAATGGATAATTTCGTCCCCGCTTAATTTCGTCCCAGAATTTTACAGGATTTATTATTTGCACAAATAATTGAATTTTTAATAAGTAGTTATTGATCCCAAATATTTTAACATCAACTTTCTCAAGTGCACATGATTTGGGTTGGGTGGGGTCAGACTTTGCTACTATTTAATTCCTTTTTTAAAGTTCCCTCTTTACGTTAATTTTAGCAGGTCGAGCTCATTGATTTATTTGTAAAAGGTATATAGATTTTCGATGCTCGCTAAAAAGGCAGGGCCTTAATCATATTACAATTGACAGGTATAAGTATTAATACGCCGAAATAATTAACACAATTTTTAGTATTTTCATGGAAAAATAGAGTTTTACCAAATTTTCGCCCGGAATATAACAATAATTTATTCAAAAGTATTAACTGTCATAATTTTTGGTTTATAGAAGCTATTAACTAAATTTGTCTTGGTGCACATATGACCGGGGAACGGATGGTGTCACAACAGGAAACAGGAAAATTATGAACATGAACTTATTGGTCGAAGTGCACTGAGTGATATCTGCAGACTTCCTCGGCTAAACTATCCTCCGTCCACCACTTCAACGACACAAACTGACTGACCGCCTAATAGTCGATGAACTTTCTGTGGCGACACTTGATTCAAACAGCAGACGAATCAGCTTTAACAATTTATTAAATCCTTTTAACAATGAATACAGCACATATAGTTTAAGTGATATTGGCAGAAAAGTTCTGGCTCACTACTGAACAATGATTGTGTCAATGCGATTGACTCTAAGTCCTTAACTCTAAACATAAAACAATAAACACTTATCTTGACTGCTAACTCGACTTGACTCACTGAACTAGCCCAACTTATCTCAACTGATGAAATAAAAATTTGAACTTATATTTATACCCTAACACTTTTGACAGATTTTTCTTACTCAATTTAAGTGACAAAGATTAAATTTTGACATGAAAGAAAGTTTGACTTACATTTGTAATTAATGGAATTAGAAAGACTCAATTGATTATGACATGTGAGTTGATCTAAAATACCTATACTAATTAATAAGATTACAAAATATACTAAATAAATTAACAAATATGCAATTTAAAAAGACATAACACAAAATGTTAAAGAAGATAAAGATTTCAAGTATAAATCAAAATGTTAAAAAATAATATTGTCTATTTTAACTCTGTTACACATATTTTACCTATTCGCGGATTATTCAATGTGCACTTAAAAATTTTTAAACTAATTTTTAAACGTCCAAGGAGACCTAAAAATAAAAGTTAAAAAATAAAACCTAAAAAACCTTGGATGTCAAATAATTGTCTTATGCTACGTAGAGAGGTCAGATCATTAGGAAAGAAATTACAAAAAGATCCTAAAAATATTTGGATTAGAAATGCCTATCATACAAGGGTAAGAGAATATAATAAACTTAGAAAACAGTTGAAAAATAACTTTTTTTCGTCGCTCATTGACAACATTAATGAAATAGATCCAAATAACTCGAAACAGTTTTGGAGCTCTCTTAATAGAATCAAAAAACATAAAACTGAGTCCCTCAACTCAATAACTGAATCAGAATGAGTCGAACATTATAAATCATTATTAACCAATAATCATTAAATCATTATTAACCAATAATCATTCACCATTAAATTAAGAAGACTCGGCAGAAGGAAAAGAAAAAAAAACCCACTCCCTTAGACTACCCCTTTACATGCAATGAAGTTAAAAAGGGTATCAAAAGATTAAAAAACAGTAGGAACTGACTTAATTTTAAATGAGTTTATCAAAGTAGGAAACTCTACCTTAGTTTTAACTATAGTAAATTTATTTAATAAAATTCTTAAGAATGGAAAGTTCCCTAAAATATGGAATCATACTATGATTTCATTTTTTTTTAAGTCTGGAGACCCTAATGACTGTCATAACTATAGAGGTATAAGCGTAACAAGTTGTGTAGGCAAATTATTTTCTCTACTTCAAAGAAGATTGTCAGACTACCTAGAAAAAAAGGAACTCCTTAGCTTTAATCAAGGAGGTTTCAGTAGTGGTTATAGAACCGCAGATCATATATTTATACCTAAAACGCTCATTAATAAATATTTAGATAGCCAAAAAAAAAAGAAATTGTATTTGTGTATTGTTGATTTCAAGAACGCGTTTGATAGTGTAGATCGAAATAAACTCTTTCAAAAAATAGAAAGGAAAGGAATCGGGGGTAATTTCCTCAATATTATTAAAGAAATGTACTCTAATACACTGTACTCGTGTAAGTTCGGGGACACATATAGTGGACCATTTTTGGCAACCCTTGGAGTCAAACAAGGGGACAGCCTAAGCCCCACATTGTTTAACATATTTGTTGATGATATAGATTCAGTTTTTGATGACCAATCTAAAACAAACCCAGTAAGACTACATAACCATACCTTTAATCACCTATTATATGCAGATGACTTAGTTATCATCTCAGAATCACCAATAGGACTACAAAACTGTATTAATTCTCTTGGAAAATATTGTGAAAAATGGGACCTAAAAATCAAGACTAAGAAAACATAAGTTATGACACTTGGTAAAAAAATAAGAAATAACTCTAAATCTCCACTTTCAATTACATTTAATAATAAAACACTAGAATATGTGGATCAGTATAAATATCTTGGAATTACTTTCACTAATAATGGCCAATTAAAATATGCACCAGAAAAAAGCTCAAAAAGCAAGAAAAGCTTTCTTTGCCTTAAAAACCAATATACCATCCTCTGAAAATTTATCTGTACAGAAATGGATTAAACTATATGAATCAATGATAGTTCCTATTCTTACGTATGGATCAGAAATTTGGATTGCTGACCAAAAACTTAACTTAGAGAATTTATAAACAAATTCACATTCGAAAAAACACAGAAAATGATTCTGAAACACATCCTTGGTGTTCATAATAAAACCTCTATTTTTGGAATCCAGATGGAACTAGGCCAATACCCTTTATGTTTTAAGGCCTTCAAACTAATGTTTAAATATTATAAACGCCTTCTAGAAATTGAATCATCCAAAGAGCATGTGTACGACTTGTTAAGGTCAGCCTTTGAGGAAGACAAAAATCTTAACTCTAAAAATACATCCTCATGGATGAAATCAATAGACAATTTTAAAACTTTATTCAACTTAGATAGTCTTGAAAAAACTCATATAGAATTTGAAAAAGACATTAAATCATATTTCTCTCAAAAACTACTAAATGAACTTTTACACATCAAAAATGGTAATACAGGGAAACTTAGATTTTTTAGTCAAATTACCAAAGATTTTGAACTTCAAGACTACCTGAAATTCAATATAAATAAACACCTTCGATCAAAATTAACTAAACTGAGACTAAGCGCACATAGCTTAGCCATTGAAACAGGTAGATAGAGTAAACCTCTTACTGCTGTGGAAGAAAGATTTTGTAAACAATGCAGCAGTAAAGTAGAAGATGAACTACATTTCTTATTAGATTGTCCCACTTATAATAAACTAAGAGATAAATTTTTCACTTTATTTAATAAAGATTTAAATGACATAAAAGATACCCCTTTAAAAATTGCCAGTAACCTTTTAAATCCTACCACAATACAGGACACCAAAAATATTTGTTTATTTTTACAAGAATCCTTTTCAGTTAGAGATAAATTCTTGAAACAGTCTATTGAGTAATAATTTATCAGCCAAATTTATATGATCTTTAGTATTTAAATACACATTTAAACATTACTTCACAGAAATAAAAATGTTTAATATTATATAGCTATATAACAGTATAAATGTGTAAATTACATTATACTTTGAAAATATGTATTTTCTATGTTAAATTTTGTATTCATGTAATGCATGGATTACGCAATAGTGTATTGTTTGTTCATTATTTGACTATGCTTTATCCAATAAACTAATTTGAATTTGAATTTGAAAAAAAAGAGTTTCTGGTTCAATAAACAAAAGAACAATTATTACAGTTAGTTCTTAAATGTTTTTACTGTATATATAGTCTGACATCGTAATTTAGGCCCTATATAGGGTTGTTGTATATCATTTGATAGCATTAGAAGTCTAGACACAGATTCTAGGGGTTTTAGGATGGTATTGGTCAGTGGCCAGTCAGGCCTTGACCCAAAAGTGACCCATTCCGAAAATTACGGGTGTCAAATAGCCAAAGACCTATACATTAGGAATATAAGAAGAACTAAGTAAGAGACACCATAAAGAGCCATAAAGAAACATACAAAAGGGTTAGGGGTTAGGGCTAATGTTAAAGACAAAGCAGAAGAGAGTTAGGGTTAGAATGGGGTCAGGGTTAAAAATAAAACAAAGAAGGAGACATAGGGTTAGGGTTAGAAAGGGGGTAAGGGCTAAAAATAGAAACGAAGAAACCGGTTTGAACCGGTTAGAACACATGGGGTCATCAAGTGCAAAATGAACTGGTTGGGAGTAAAATTAAGAATCAGGAACCGTTACGCATGACTGCACATGACTTAACTGTTAGAGTTCTGGGGGTGACAGGTGTCGCGTAGATCACCAAGAAAATTTAACATAGGAGTCTATGGGAAATTAAAAGTACATTTTGACCTGACGTCCCGAGCTAAAGGAAGAGTAACACAGAAAAGTGCTGTGTCCTAAGTTACAGGAGGGGGTTAAACAGTAACTCTTAATACACACAAGGAAGCGTCTGTTTTTGGTGTGGAAAAGGGCATGACAATTGCTACTGCTGCTGCTGCTGCTGCTGCTGCTCCAGTATCTGAGAGCATGACAATTGCTGCTGCTGCTGCTGCTGCTTAAGTAAATATAAAGGGGTGAAATGGCTGCTGCTGCTGCTTGTGGTGGTGTAGTTAAAGATGCGAAAAGCAGCAAAGGAGCAAGATGAGCAGCAAAAGAGCCAAATGAGCAAGGTAAAGAGCCAAATGAGCAGGGAAAAGAGCAAGATGAGCTGCAAATGAGCAAGATGAGCAGCAAAAGGGCAAGATGAGCAGCGAAAGAACAAAATGAGCTCCAAAAGAGCCAAATGAGCGAGGAAAAGAGCAAGATGAGCAGAATGAGTAACAAAATGAGCACGGAAATGAGCAAAAAGAGCAAAATGAGCAAGGTAATGAGCAATAAAGAGCAAAAGAAAAAGACAAGGGGGGGTAGGAAGAAGTAGGGTCAGGAGAGCCCATAAAGGGCGAAACAATAGTCCATGGACGAAAAGAAACATCATTCAAGAGCCCATAAAAGGCGATACAAAAGTCTAAGAACTAAAAGAGACAGCAGACAAGAGCCCATAAAGGGCGAATCTTACAAAAGAAAAAGAAATAGGGTTAGCGTTGACGTTAGGGCTAATGGTTAGGGTTAGGACTTAGGGTTATGGATAGAGTCAATAGAGCCCATAAAGGGCAAAATAAGAGTACAAGGACGAAAAAAGACAGCATACAAGAGCCCATAAAGGGCGAAACTTACAAAGAAAAAAGGTGTTAGGGGAAAGGTTTGGGTAAGGGTTAGGGGTAAGATTAGAAATCATCGTTCCGCATGACTGCACATGACTTTACTGCTAGAGGTTTGGAGGTGACAGGTGTCGCCAAGATCGCCAAGATCACCAAGAAAATTTAACATAGGAGTCTATGGGCATGAGCTCGGGGTCATCGGGGGTCAAACTGTTCTAGAGTGGTCCATTATACTACTAACTAAATATGTTCCAAAATATTACAGACTAAATCCAAGTGTTGAAAAAATGAGTGGTATGATTAAATATTGTAACAAGGTTGTTCTCATTAATATTTCACTATTTACACAATAGTTATCTAATATACTTTAAGCTTATATTGGTTTTGTGGTGCATATACAACTAAGAAACATATCTGTATTGGAAAGTATATTCCACTTAAGATGTTATATGTTATAAATCGCCACGTGCTTATAATTGTATGTTTGTTATATATGTTACAGTTGATTGATCATTATTTAGATTTGTATATATATGGAACGCCGCAACTGTTTTATATGGTCACTTTTTGTTATATTAGGTCGTTCTGTCATTATAAGAAGTCGTATTGTCATGGTATGGTGTGGGTTTTTCATTATATGATGTCGTTTTGTTATTATATGATGCCGTCTTGTGGTTATATGATGTCGTCTAGTCATAATATGATGTGGACTTTCATTATATGATGTCGTTTTGTTATTATATGATGCCGTCTTGTCATTATATGATGTCGTTTTGTCATTATATGATGTGGACTTTCATTATATGATGTGGACTTTCATTATATGATGTCGTTTTGTCATTATATGATGTGGACTTTCATTATATGATGCCGTATTGTCATCATATGATGTGGACTTGTCATTTTATGGTGCCGGTTTGTCATTATATGATGTGGGCTTGTCATTATAGGATTTCGCTTTTTAGCTCACCTGGCCAAAGGCCATGTGAGCTATTGCTATCACTTGGCGTCCGTCGTCGTCGTCGTCCGTCGTCGTCGTTAACTTTTCTTCAAACTTCTTCTCCTCTGAAACAGCTGCACAGATTAAAACCAAATTTGGTCTGGTGGTACTTTAGGGTATCCCCCACAGAACTGATGTGGGGATTTTTGATTCGTCGAAAAACATGGCCGCCGTTGCTAAAAATAGACCAGGGGGGTCAGACTACAATTTTTGGCTTGTAAATCAAAAAGTATAAGAGATAGATGAAATCTGATGCCACGCTACTGCTTCAGCATCAAAAGCTCTACAAAAGTCTTCATTGAGTAGAAGTTGTCAGATGACCCCTTATGGGAGTTACGGTCCCTTAAAGGTGAAAAATAGCATTTTTTCATGTTTTTGGCCTATAGAATGAAAACTATTGTAGATAGAAAGAAGCTATTTCTTGCTTAAATGTTCAGCTCATTTAGCTCTTCAAAAGTCTCCATAAGGTCAAAGTTGTCAGATGACCCCTTATAGGGGTTATGGCCCCTTAAAGGCAAAAAATAGAGTTTTTGGCCTATAGAATGAAAACTATTGCAGATAGAGAGAAGCTGTTGCTTGCTTAAATGTTCAGCTCATTTAACTCTACAAAAGTCTCCATAAGGTCAAAGTTGTCCGATGACCCCTTAAAGGGTTTACGACCCGTTAAAGGCAAAAAATAGTGTTTTTGGCCTATAGAATGAAAACTATTGCAGATAGAGAAAAGCTGTTGCTTGCTTAAATGTTCAGTCCATTTAGCTCTACAAAAGTCTCCGTAGGGTCAAAGTTGTCAGATGACCCCTTATAGGGGTAATGGCCCTTTAAAGACAAAAAATAGTGTTTTTGGCCTATGGAATAAAAACTATTGCAGATAGAGAAAAGTTGTTGCTTGCTTAAATGTTCAGCTCATTTAGCTCTACAAAAGTTTCCATAGGGTCAAAGTTGCCAGATGACTCCTTATAGTGGTTACGGCCCCTTAAAGACAAAAAATAGTGTTTTTGTCCTAAAGAAAGAAAACTTTTGCAGATAGAGAAAAGATGTTGCTTGCTTAAATGTTCAGCTTAATTAGCCCTACAAAAGTCTTTTTAGGGTCGAAGTTGTCAGATGACCCCTTAAAGGGGTTATGGCCCTTTAAAGGTGAAAAATAGTGTTTTTTGCTTTGGAATGAAAACTATTGCAGATAGAGAAAAGCTTTTTATTGCTTAAACATTCAGCTCATTTATCTATACAAAAGTCTTCAAAGGGTTGACATTAAGATCAGGTGAGCGATTCAGGCTCCTGGGAGCCTCTTGTTTCATTATATGATGTTGTTTTGTCATTATATGACATGTACGATGTCGTTTTGTCATTATATGATGTGGACTTTTATTATATGATGCCGTCCGTATTGTCATTATATGATGCCCTTTTGTCTTTATATGATGTCGTTTTGCCATTATATGATGTCGTTTTGTCATTATATGAGGTGGATTTGTCATTATATGACGCCGTTTTGTACTGTATCATGTTAATGGAGACTTGGGTGTTCTATTCCCCCTAATTAGTGCCAAATAACTATATTTATACGACTTCTTTTTTC
>CAXARO010001335.1:0-35151 GCA_963971305.1 Arcuatula senhousia
GTTAATATTTTAATGTAAAAAAACATTTTGTATACCAGCATAGGCCTAGGCAAAATATACAAAATTATAAACAATATTTCTAAGTATATGGAGATAGATAAAATCTATCTTCTGACAGGCAGATTCAATCATTAATGTAGTAAACATTGGGCCAAAACAAGTGCCATAACAGGTCCCATTACAAATATTCTTCGATGTTGTGTCATGTAAAATTGTTCAAATCTCGAAAATATCTTTGATTTTTATACGACCGCAAATTTTTGCGATCGTATAATGTTATGGCGATGTCGTCGTTGTCGTCGTCGTCTGGGGACATTTGGTTTCCGTGCAATAACGTAAGTAAGTATTGACCAATTGTTATGAAATTTTAATATGATGTTTGTAACCACTAGAGGAAGGTTCCTATTGTATTTGGGGTTGGTGGCTCTTACCGTTTTGGAAAAAAGGGCCAAAAGGGGCTAAAACGGGTGTATTGACAAAACTGTTGTAGAATGTATATTATTCAATAGATTTTGAAAATTCTTTTTTTATTGAATTCCTCATTAAATTCTGTCAACAAAATGTGTCAATGGTTTTGATGTATATTGAACCGTTACATTGCTACAGGGGGTCGAAAAGGGGCCACACCCAAAAAAATGACTTTTTAATTATTTGTGGTCCGATTTTCAAAATCTTTTTTTCATTGGAATCCTTGTGAAAATCCCTGCCTGCATTATTCAATCAGATTTGCAATATCTCTTACAGTTTTTGAGAAATTAGGGGTCAAAGGGGCCAAAAACACCATTTTTAAAAGTTTGTCAAGGCAAATAATTTTATACCAAAAATTTAGTTGTACTGGGCTAGCCAATTGTTATGAAGTTTTGATATAATGTTTGTAACCACTAGAGGAAGGTTCCTATTGTATTTGGGGTTGGTGGCCCTTACCGTTTTGGAAAAAAGGGCCAAAAGGGGCTAAAACGGGTGTATTGACAAAACTGTTGTAGAATGTTTATTATTCATTAGATTTTGAAAATTCTTTTTTTATTGAATTCCTCATTAAATTCTGTCAACAAAATGTGTCAATAGTTTTGATGTTTATTGAACAGTTACATTGCTACAGGGGGCCAAAGACGGGCCACACCCAAAAAATGACTTTTAATTATTTGTGGTCCGATTTTCAAAATCTTTTTTTCATTGGAATCCTTGTGAAAATCCCTGCCTGCATTATTCAATCAGATTTGCAATAAATCTTACTGTTTTTGAGATATAAGGGGTCGAAGGGGCAAAAAACGCCATTTTAAAAGTTGGTCAAGGCAAATGGTTTTACACTAGAAATTTAGCTGTAGTGGGCCAGCCAATTGTTATTAAGTTTAAATATGATGATTATATACACTGAAGGAAGCTTTTTATTTCATTTGGGGTTTGTGGTCCTAACCTTTTTTTTAAAAAAAAAAGGGCCAAAAGGGGCTAAATTGTGTCAAAAATGTCAATGAATTTAGAAATAAGATTTTTTTTCTATTAAATGTTATTGTAAATATATATGTGTCAAATATGCATTTTAAAGTCCACCATAGGATGCATGTGTAAAAAAGCTTTGTAAGTCCACCATGGGCTGCATGTGACCAAAGCAATAGACTATCCATATTAGGCCTCCAATGTACAGGGTTCATCTTGTTGCGGTCGTATCATGCTGTGCTTGGCGTAGCTTTTTATTTTTTTTATCAAAATATTTTTACGCAATAGCAGATCCATGCAGTCAAAGTTATCCCATTACATGGTCGAACTAGCAAAAGATCTAGAACTGCATTTAGAGTACAAATATTTTGATACTTTTTTCTGCTCCGTCTACGAAAGTAGATGGGACATTGTCTTTTGGTCCGCTGTCCGTCCATCTTTTCGCCAGTCCGAAATCAGGTTTACCGTCATATTAAAATTAGTTTTCCGTAAAAAAGGCAAAACAATTATGTAATTTCATCATAAAACTGTACGCACATTTCTGATGCCAAGGATTGCAAACAAATATCAACAAAGGTATACCATCACCACCATCAACTTCAATGTTTAGCTGTTGATGAAACAAGGACATATCGCAAGGCGGGGCATTATGTCTTTTAAAATGAAAGAACCCTAGTGAGCACTCTCACATACCCCACAGAGATTATCTATTTCGAGTTAGGAATAAAAAAAGTCAGAGTTGTTGTCTTTCCAAGTTGGCTCATCAAACAGGAAGTAGATGAGTGACAGACCTGAAAATGTATCCCACTATATGGGCCCCTACCTAAAGCTACATACATAATATCAAAAGCCTACGATTAACAGTTGCTGAGAAATATATTTCGATCATTTTCGACCCTGAAAAAAATAGTGAAAAAGGTCGGCTTGTTAAACAAGAGGTAGATGATCGACAGACTTGAATACATATCCCACCGTATAGGGCCACCACCTATTGCTACATACCAAATTTCTTAAACCTACAATTAATAGTTGCGGAGAAATCTGATCCGAACATTTTCAACCCTGAAAATTTTAGTGAAAAAAGTCTATGTAGGCTCGTTAAACATAAACTCTATGTTCGAAAGACTTGAAACGAATCCCATCACATGAGACTGCTACCTGAAGCTGATACCAAATATCAAATTGCCTAAGATAATTAATACCTGAGAAATATGTTACGAAAATTTTGATCACGGACAAGCGGACCAGTCAAAAACACTATAACCTTCGTTGCGTGGTGTATAATAAGCGATATTGATTTATTTGAAATATAACTGTTGAAGGCATGTCTAGAATGTTGTCTACGCAACTTTTATAATAACCAACAATATTGCAAATCGTTAGAAAATAATTATTACTAAAATCCAAATATTAATACTTGTTGAATGCTGTTTTCTTTCGAAGTCTTCCACCTTAGAGTGCAATTCAGTAGCCCTCGTCTCTGTCTGTTGTTTCTCTCTCTTTAGGCGATCATTTTCTGATTCTAAATAATGTAACCGTTGCTTAAGGTTAGAGATTTCACTTTGTAGTTCCGTCTTCTTATTTTCAACCTGTTGTAGTCTTTCAGCTTCTTCCAAACGAGTTTTTTCTAATCTCGATATTTCAGATTTCAATTCAGTTTCCATATCATTTGTACGTTGCTCAAAGTTTATTAGTTCCGCCGTTTTCTCTGTTAACTGATTTTTTACTATTTCATAATCATCTTTTTGTCCTTCTACCCTATTCTTTTTTCTTTCCTTATCCAGATTTTCTTTAAGTGCTGTTATTTTCTTCTCTTTTTCCTCTAATTGTTTCCGTAATGAATCATTAGCATCTGTCATAGATTGGTTTATTTTAGATTGACTCGTATTGAAACACTGTAGCTGTGAAATTATCTTTTTTAACTCCTCCTGAAACAGTTGAGAGAACGTTTGAAAATCGCAATCGAGATCGTTATAAAAATATACACTACTAAAACATACATGTAAATACAAATTTTCGACAAAAATGTAGATCTTATTTGTGCGATGACGTCAAAAGTATAAAAATTATCATTAGAATAAATTAGAATATCCAATATTTTCACCACCAGTTAAACAAGAGGCTCCTATGAGCCTGAAGTGCTCATATGGTCCCCTCACGCCATTAGGGTCTCCACTATAAACTATAACCCTTATGTCTGACCTCCTAATGGAACATTTATAAAAATTAATGTATGTTTACAAAATCAACAGCTTTTCTCTATTTGCAATAGTTATCATTCTGCAGAATAACAACAAAAAGGGCCATCTTACAACTTTAACACAATACAGACTTTTTTGAAGCGTTGGATGAACTATAGAATAAATTAGAATATCCAATATTTTCACCGTCAATTAAACAAGAGGCTCCTATGAGCCTGAAGTGCTCATCTGGTCCCCTCACGCCATTAGAGTCTCCACTATAAACTATAACCCTTATGTCTGACCTCCTAATGGAACATTTATAAAAATTAATTAATGAATGTTAACAAAATCAACAGCTTTTTTCTATTTGCAATAGTTATCATTCTGCAGAATAACAACAAAAAGGGCCATCTTATGACTTTAACACAATACATACTTTTTTGAAGCGAAAAGCCGTTGGATGAACTAAAGGTTTATGCAATCAAAAGTTTTAAATTTCTCTATCTGCAATATTTGAGACGGGGCCCAAAATATGAAAAACTAGGTTTTTTTCACTTTTTGAGGTCATCTCGCTGACAACATTGTGTGACTCAATGAAGACTACTGTAGAGCTTAACGAGCTAAAGGTTTAAACAAGCAAAAACTTTTCTATATCTGTAAAAGTTTTCATTCTACAGGGAAGCACACGAAAGAAAAAATGCTGTATAAGGGGACGTCTGACGTGACAACTTCAACTCAATGGAGAATTTTAAGAACTTTTGATTCTATACAGCCTATGATCATTAAAATTTGTCATATCTGTTATAGTTGCTTCATTACAATCTATATTTTTAGATTATATTCCTCGATGTCTAATTTAAAGAAACAACGGTCATTTTTTTGTCGGATCAAAAATCGAAAGTACAACTCTTGCGATGGACATCCTAAGAATCAATCATACCAACTTTCATTCCAGATTAGAAAATTTTTGAAAAAGTGTTTACGGACAACAGATGACGACGGATGAAAAGTGATAGTAAAATAATATTATTCAAAGACAAAAGGATGGTCGCAAAAGAGATACGGACGGGGAGGAATCATATGTATCGTATTGTATGTAGAAAGGTCCGAAAAACGAGTCAAGGTCATTGACATTTATTTATGATAATGAAACAGAGCTAGCCAATGAGATATTAATTTAACAAAATATAAATCCAATCCAAACATGATGGAAAAGCCAAGAGCTAATTAGTAATTGTTAGTTGTAGACCAGTCATGACTGTCCAACGCACGCTAATTTAGCAAGGAATCTAATATTTATTTTTAATTTTCAAAATGCGTGTGCAAATGTAACTGGTTTTGAAAAAAGGGTAAGTAAAATAAATACCTGGTTTTGGTCCATTTGATGTTTTAACATAGAATTTTCCATTGTAGAATTCTCCTAGAAAAATAATTAAATGGAATTTTGTTATACATTAAAGACCATATTTTAAGAATATTGTACACCTTTAAAAGGCAATTACAAATATCAGGAGGCCTTGACTTATAAGTGACGTTACTAGAACTTTCAGAAATATGTCAAATGCTTACATATATAGAAGTTACAATTTTCTATGTTGTACATTATGGAAATTATCAAAATTAAAACATTTCAGGAGTTGTCAATAAAGTATGTTATGTTACAGGTCAAATTAAATCCTCCCAAGTCAGATTTTTGAGGCCACGTCCCGCTCCCTTTGAGGGAGCCGGAGAGGGACGTGGACTCAAAAACGTGGCTTGGGAGGATGGGAACATTGGAATCTATTGGGATCCCGCATCATTCTCTCCTAGGACAAATTGAAATATCATGATTTGAACTAGGAGGATTCCAGATCCTACTGAAATTCTAGAAAAACTGCTTTATATTTCGTATGGCACATTGCATTGATTCAAAACAAAATAATAAGTCCCTGTGTCTCATTTAATGTTTATATCACAGATATATATGATATTTTTCTGAAAAATTTACAAAGTAAAATTGAAAAGTTCAAGTACATGCACACACTTTTTGAAAATCAACTTTTATTTTATGGAGCCTTAGCGTAAGCCGGGGCGTAAGCCTAAACTTAAAAGGAAGACTTACCAAAAACGTATCTTTAAACCCGGAAGTAAAATACAACGATAGGAACGATAATTAACTACTTGTAATTTAATTTGGTTCACACATGACTGACCTGTTTTAACAGCGGTATATTTTCTGGAAACCTTACACGTGCAAACTTAGTAGCTGAGCTGAGCCGAGCGAGGTAAGATGCTAGTTTGTGAGTTTCTTAAATTGTCTTATATATAGTTTTCAAGAACCATTTTTCTTGTACACGTGTTACAAAATTGCTTTTCTTTGTTTGTTAGCATGTAAAGATGGTTCAGATTTTGGGTGAATTCCCAGAGATCGAGCACATAGATTAAGTATGTATAAAGCTAGTACAGGCGATTATAATTTTTTTTAAAAGTGCTCAAGAGATTACAACAATCATGATACAATATTTCATAAAAAGTGTAGCAGTCAAAGGCTTTTTATTTTTTCTACAGTTTCCAGCTGTAAGACATAAAAAGGTTATTTAGACATTTAGTGGACCATAACTTCTATAAAGGGTCAATTATAAACTTCCATCATATTGAATTTTTGAAGGGCTAAACTAACTGAACAGCATTGTAACTAGCTTTAATCCTTTGCAATACAATGAGGAAAGGTTTTGAAAATAAAGAAAGAATGTGTCCATGGGACACGGATGCCCCCGCTGGCCCCAAACAGGAAGTAGATTTCTGACAGGTCTGAAAATCGCTAAGGACATACAGTTTGTCATACTGATCCATCCTACCAAGTTTCAAAACATTCTGGTATACAGTTCCTGAGAAAAGCTTGACGGAAATTTTTGTATCATGTTCACATTGGCATACGTCCCAAACAGGAAGTAGATGTCCGACAGGTCTGAAAATAGCTTAAGACATACAGTTTGTCATACTGATCCATCCTACCAAGTTTCAAAACATTCTGGTATACAGTTCCTGAGAAAAGCTTGACGGAAATTTTTGTATCATGTTCACATTGGCATACGTCCCAAACAGGAAGTAGATGTCCGACAGGTCTGAAAATAGCTTAAGACATACAGTTTGTCATACTGATCCATCCTACCAAGTTTCAAAACATTCTGGTATACAGTTCCTGAGAAAAGCTTGACGGAAATTTTTGTATCATGTTCACATTGGCATACGTCCCAAACAGGAAGTAGATGTCCGACAGGTCTGAAAATAGCTTAAGACATACAGTTTGTCATACTGATCCATCCTACCAAGTTCCAAAACATTCTGGTATACAGTTCCTGAGAAAAGTTTGACGGAAAATTTCATATCATGTTCACATACTTTAACATTGGCCTAAGTCCCAAACAGGAAGTAGATATCTGACAGGTCTCAAAATCACTTAGGACCTATAGTTTGTCATACTCAACAATCCTAACAAGTTTCAAATCATTCTCATGTACGGTTCCTGAGAAAAGCTTGAAGGAAATTTCATAGTCATGTTCACATATTTTAACATTGGCCTAAGTCCCAAACAGGAAGTAGATGTCCGACAGGTCTCAAAATCGCTTAGGACGTATAGTTTGTCATACTGAACCATCATACCAAGTTTCAAATCATTCTCATGTAAGGTTCATGAGAAAAGCTTGACGGAAATTTCCATAGTCATGTTCACATATTTTAACATTGGCCTAAGTCCCAAACAGGAAGTAGATGTCCGACAGGTCTCAAAATCGCTTAGGACATATGATTTGTCATACTCAACCATCCTACCAAGTTTCAAATCATTCACATGTATGGTTCCTGAGAAAAGCTTGACGGAAATTTTCATAGTCATGTTCACATATTTTAACATTGGCCTAAGTCCCAAACAGGAAGTAGATGTCCGACAGGTCTCAAAATCGCTTAGGACGTATAGTTTGTCATACTCAACCATCCTAACAAGTTTCAATTCATTCTCATGTATGGTTACTGAGAAAAGCTTGACGGAAATTCGTACCGGCGGACGTACGGACATGAGTAACTTAATGCCCCCCCCCCCCGACATGTCGTCGCGGGGGCATAAAAAAGACAATTTTGATGCCCTAAGAGGAATAACTCATAAAAGTACGAGTCCTACAACTTTAACCTATCACAGAATTAATAGATCTGTATGTGCCTAACACCATCCAATATCTTTGATAGCTTTTGGGATATTGAACTTAATAAGTAAAAAAAAATGAAGAAGAAAAAAAAACAAGAAAAGGGCAATAACTCCTACATAGGTAGTTATACCTGCTTCAAATTTTCAGAACAGGTAGATCTTGAGGTGCCTAATACTTTTGTATCCATCAGAATTTTGATATCTGTCAGCATTTAGAGTTATTTGCTGAAAACTGCAATTTACCCTTTTTTTTACAAATCAAAAATCCAAACGACAGTTTTGAGCACTCATGCCAAGAAACAACTATACTAAGTTTTAGTTGCAATTAAACTTATGAGGTGTAAATGATGTTAGAGGAGTGAATGATTTTAATAGAATGAATAAGGACCGCAAAAATTGTCAATTTAACGTTCTAAGGGGAATATAACTCCTTAAAAGAATGAACTCACATCTTCGACTCTGTTATATATAGGTTTTTGTTGTAATTTATATTTCCTACATGGGTCGTTGGATCTTCTTAAAAATTTCAGGGCAGGTAGATCTTGAGGTGCTGAACAGTTTTATTCTCCCAGTCAAAATTTTGATATCTGTGACCGTTTTTGAGTTATTTGCAAAAAACTACAATTTACCCCTATGTTGTATTTTAGCCATGGCGTCCATCTTTTTTTGACGAATCAAAAATACGAACGAAAATTTGTAAAGGACATACTATAGAACAACCTTACCAAGTTTGGTATCATTTGGCCTTGCGGTTAAGAGGAGAAGATTTTTACTCGAAAGTCCTTGTCGGAGAAAAGATGAATGGAACAAGGCGCGCCAAACTGTTACAACTCGTTTCCACGTCGTTAACTCTCGTAGAAATGGAATATAGGTCAAAATATGACCAGATTAGAAAAAGCGATGGCCTCACTCATTACAATCAAATTAATGATATTCAATTAACCTTCCGCGATAAGAAATTTTTCGATGATAGTTATGCGATTCTTTCATAATGTACGTTTCTATAAAATATTAACATACCATTGCATTGAATATCTAATAATTGAGCACTTAAATATCGTAATATTAATTAAATGTTGGTGGATAAAATAATTTCCGCGTGTGCGGAATATTGCGTATTTATAAATAATTGTGTGTCGGACTAGTTTTACTGTGTATTTACATATTCATGTTTCCGATACGAGGATGATACCAACCAATCGGCAACGAAGATATTAAACTTCGTCATGAATATTTAAGGAGCCGTTTTGATTGGTCGCTTAAAAAGTTAACGCTGCAGACCTATATATAGGTATAATCACGACGTTAACTTAGTCTTCCAGAATTCCGACCAGTACCTCCCCGTGGTGGAAGACGGGCCCTGCTCCAGCGACAACAAAGGATACTCTGGAGCAGCTAACACTGTCGGTGGTGTGTCATGGGCTGGACGACCCATGGCACATAGCGAGTCTATACCTGTAGAGGTATAAGTCGACGCAGAGGGGCTTTCCCCTAGTCGCAACTATAAATACCCATCAGTCAGACGTTAAACTCCGTCTTCCAGAATTCCGACCAGTACCTCCCCGTGGTGGAAGACGGTCCCTGCTCCAGCGATAACAAAGGATACTCTGGGGCAGCTAACACTGGCGGTGGTGTGTCATGGGCTGGACGACCCATGGCACATAGCGAGTCTTTACCATTATTGGTAACATAGTCGACGCAGAGGGGTTTTCCCCTAGTCGCGACTATAAATACCCATCATCATCGTTAAACTCCCCAGTCAGTGGTCGCTTAAAGGTATCTCTTAATGCCTTTGGCCAATCATCGCTTCTATTACGTTAACATGTGCTTTTTATCATTATAAATGTAAACAATCAAAATAGAGTGTTACGACTTCGAATTTGTTAGCCGTGAAAGAAATCAAACCTTTTCGCGAGACACGATTGACAATATGGCACGTTCAATTTGATGAACGGAAAGGATGATTATCTTTCGATATATACAGGTGGTGAGAAAAGTATGTACTACCAATTAGCTTTTCAAGTGTTTTGGACAGGGAGGCATCAGAAAAAAAAATAATGCAATGTCCCCGGTGATTACCTCGTTGATTTCCATATGTAAGAACAACGCGATTTCTTTTCTACGTGTGGTTTAATGTTTGCATTTACGATGGACCGAGGCGTGAATGTTGACGTGAAAGGATACAAAGCTGTCTGTTCCAGAGAAAGAACACTGATATATCCTGCATTTGTTTTTAAATAGTTTTTTTATAATAGGTTGTTTTATAATAGATTTTAATATTTGTTTAATTAGATATGTAACAATTACTAGAGTACATGCATATTGTATCAACTGTGGGCCTAAGCTGCCGGACATGCAAAATAATTCATAATGCCTTTTTAATACGTATTGGGTATGGGAATGGTTTCCCGAATCTCAGGTACCAAAAAAAGAATTAAATAAGGTTACTCCGGAATAACATGTACATCGTACTGTTACTCAAAAACTGAAAGAAATAGAAATGTTACAAAAATAAAAGCATAATAAATTGTTGATATACATACATGTACAAGACTCGCTTACTCGCGAGGGTTTTAATGAGGTCCCTTTGAACGTAATGGAGCAGCCGCCTTAAATGTAGTGTAAGATCAGGCATAAGATGTATTTTAACCAAGTGCATGTACATGTATATACAAAGAAATTGTTGTATAAAATCCGAAATTTTTAGTTAATGTACATGTGTATATCATGCATGCCTTGTGCATTTCAATTATTCCCGTAGGTTATACATGTTATATATAAGGTATATATGAGTCTATCGCGGGCTCTGACTCAAAAGTAAGTAATCACTGACTCACCCACCCACTTTTCTAGATAATTTACAACAACTTAAAGATATGCTTGCATTAATAGGGGAATGATTTTTCTTCCAAGGCTGGAGGATCACGTCTTAACATAAATGTAAAGAGTGTCAGAAAACAAAAGATGTAGCAGAATGGTTGTGCCAGACGTGTGGTGACGGATGCTTGGATTGCATCATTTAAAATACCCTGAACTTAAAACACTACTCAAAACAACGTATTGGCTGTGCCGAAAGTGTCATAAAACATTGGGCCTTTATTATTATGTGTAATCAGGCCTTTATTATTAGGTGTAATCAGGCCTTTATTATTATGTGTAATCAGGCCTTTATTATTATGTGTATTAAATAAAAATGAAAATCTGTCGAAGTAAAAAATGTACAGCATGTACAATGATCAGCTTACTCAATTGATGAAATGTATTTTCCTACACTAAATTTGTTGTGTATGCCATTATCATATGCATGTCATGTTTATGATATTAAAATACATTTGTACACTTGTTTCAGTGTTATTTAATTTGTTGTATTAACATTTTTCATATTCGTGAACATTGATTTAATGGGTCCCCCTTTTTAAAGGGGCCAATAATGTTACATTCTTGTGTTCCCACAAAGACTTTTATTCTGGTTAACCAAATGCTGTGAAATTTTATATTTTGGGGTCCCTCTTTTATTCGTTTATAAACTAGGGGCCCAAAAAGAGCAAAAAATTAAAACAAGGGGTTGCATTAAGTCGTACACCCGTTCGACCATTCAGAAAACAGGTACAGTAGATGACCGAAATGACCTGGAAAAGGGAGGCACGGTACAACTCATCATGCTTAAGCCAGTTAAGCTTTATACCAAATTTAAAATATATCCCTATAGTAGAAGCAGAGAAATCTGTTAGGGAACATTGTCTATTTTTGGTACTTAAAAAGTCTTAACTGGGCTCTAAAAAACAGGATGTAGATGCGTAAGTAACTGACCTAGAAAGGGAAGACACGGCACAACGCATCATGCTAAAGCTGTTTACTGAATTTGAAATCAATCCCTTCAGTTGAAGCCGAGAAATCTGTTACGAAGGTTTGTTACGGACGGGCAAACAAATGGATAATGTGATTGCAATACAGCTCCCTCTCTTACGAGTATGGGTAAAGTATTATATTTGGTCCCACAATAACTTTGGTTCTGGTTGGTCAATTGTTATGATATGTATTACAATTACACCATAGATGGGATTGATTATGGGGTTCCCCCTTTTTTCAATTAGAAATTAATGGCCATTAAATGGCCAAAAATGTTCCATTTTTACTTCTGGTCCGATTATTATTATCATTTTTTTGCAATTTAAGCCTTATCACGCAGTGGATGCAAATTGAAATATTTATTATTGCAACCCCCTATTTTCCGTTACTAAGTTAGGGACCAAAAGGGGAAAAAGTAAAAGGCAGCAAGTATTTTTGAAGCAGCAATTTTTTGGGGTCTGCTTTTGCAAAACAGTGTTGAATTCCTTGCTTTTTATTCGCAAATATCTATAAGAAATTTTACAGATATCAAATTTCTGTTAATAGCCAAAAAAAAAAAAAAAAAGAGGCCAAAATATTTTTTCATCAAAAATCATATCCAGAACATATTTTTTATGATAAAAAAAACATTGTAGAACAAAGTTTCATGTTTTTCATTTTCCACAAAGTCCTACAAAAAGTTTACGGCTAAGAAAAAAAAACAGAGTTGTTGAAGCGTGAAAATGGGTTCAGGGTTTCACAGCATGGTGTGATTAGCGAAAACCACAACCCCAACCGTCTAAGAATTATCATATGCCTAGGTTTTATACTTTTCATGTAATTAAAGTGTAAGTTCGCGATTTTTTCAAAATTTGTACATTGAAAGACTATCATATAAAAATAACTTTGGTGAAATTCCTAGCGGTCAAATATGCATAGTTAGGATAAAATTGGCTTTTGAAAGTAAAAAAATTCTATCCATGGAGGGTCACGTGATTTGTACTAGATGGCGCTGCTCAAAGCCTGAATGTTGCATCCTATACCCATGTGGTATTTACGGATGTGTACCACAACGGACAATTAGAAATAATTATGATTAAGTCGGGAATGATAAATGATAAAAGTCAGTCTTATGATTGATTGTGAGACGTTTAAAAAAGGTACCAATCGTTAAGTTCAGAATTAATTCGTAGAAAAATATAGAAATTTTAATTAATTTTTTTTTATTGGCCGTACAGACATTTTCGGAAAATATGTATTTCACTTTTCAGTATGTAGAATTGCCCTATACTATTTCTTTTATACATTCTGTTTAAAATTCATGATTCCCTGACACCCTACTGGGATTACCTTGCATAATTCGTTTGAAGTGATATTTAGTCCTTCCGAGCAAACCATCGCACCACAGGGACTTACTTATTGTTTTCTGTGTATAAGACTTTATTCCCGACACAACAGGGGATCACCTGCCGTTTCCTGTGTATGTTTAGTACCCCCGTGCAAACTATCGGCACCACAGGGGTTTAATATTGTTTCCTGTGTATTAGAAGTTGACATTTACCTGGTTGGAATGGGTTCTAAAACACTTTCTTTTAACGAAAATCAACCCCTTTGGTCCGCCAGTGTCGTTTGAACATTGAAGTGCGAAAATGTTAATAAAATACCCTTTCTAATTAAAAACATATATAAACAATAAACTGTAGGAATATTTTTTTTGTCTTGCAAATAATCATGTGATAATTATGTAGTTAATTAATTGTTTTTCCAACACTTCAAAAGCGAAAAAAAGTGGGAACTAAAATTCTTTAAACACATTTTTAATTTGGGTACCAGTATTACACAAACCATGCACGATGTAGCACCAGGCTTTGGCTGATTGATAATTGTAAGAGAAAGGTAGTCAATGGAGTGAACAGGTGATATTGACACCTGCTGATTAATTATACTGTATACTGATTAAGAAATTATTAAAAGATGTGCCGGTCGAAATTCTTAAAATCGAGCTGTGGTGGGTGTGTCTAAAGCGGGTTGAGTGCTGCAAGGAAATCTTTGATTGGAGGAGGACCTTAATTGATCTATGATATCTGTCAATTATACCTGTAATTAACCAACGGGGCGTGGCAGATCATCCATGGTTAATGATCGTAAAGGTTAATGATTTTAATTGACACCTGTGTATTTATCAAGAACTGAATTTATTGTCTTTAATATTTGAAAAGGATTGAAAACTAGGGCTACTGTGTCAATAAATATTTCAGATTATTAACTATTTGAAATTATAATTAATTACTTTAAAACAATTTAAGGTTTAAGTAAACTATTATCTTGCTATTTCGATAAGAAAAAAAAAAAACAACGCGGGATTAAAAAAATTATTCATATTTCAGATCATTATTATGATCGACAACATCGGTCTTATGTTACAAATATCGTCAATTGGTTAATGTATTTATCATTGGAGATGTGACGTCACATCTCCAATTGAGCTATCCCATAATTCACCATTGTTCATAGCATGGATGCGCCCATATGGTCTTGTGTATTGGAATAAAATTACGAATATCTTTCTTAATATATCGTTTTCAATGCCCAAACCCGGCATGATGCCTACTCTCATTATAATAAATCAGATAAACTAATAACTCAAAAATCGCGAACTTACACTTTAAACAAAGATGTTTTGATACGTCTAAAAAAGACCTTATTTCATATAAGAGTCGTTGAAGCGTAAAACGTCCGTTCTTCCTTACGGCGTCCAAACGCAGATCTCGCCGCTTTCCAAAGTTAAAAGAATCCTGTGAAAAACCCACACGCAGGGGAATCAAGTTTAAAGCTAGGAATTGTAAAGGAGTATATGATAAAAAAAAGTATTTTGGCGTACATGTTTGATTAATTTTTAAAATTTATTTATGAAAAATATGCAAAATGGCTGCCAAGTGATTGAAATCCCCTATTTGTATAAAAATGCATAAACTTATCACAAGATGGATTTGCTTAGGTTATTCCTGACATATTAGAGGTCAAATGTAGGAATTTTCATTATTATTGACCAATTGTTTCTTTAGTAGGAATCGCATATTTACAGACATATGGTAGAATCGAAGAAGTTATATGATGTTCTAAATAACTGATCATATTAATGAAATAACGCCTTGACAAAGTGATAAAAAAGCATGTTTTATTAATATTATGACAACATTTAAAATAAATAAAAACTGTTTAAGGCTATAAATAATTTTAATTGTCTTACACTCGGTCTCAATCAGAAAAAAGATATCCCCGATTTTTTAAGGGTGTGTTTTACGTAACGCCATTATCTTTACTTTGCAGTTAATGAAAATTTTCAAAATTACTATAATATAATTACGCTGTGGTTCCTTTAAAAAAAATCAGTTTAAATTTTGATGCTGTGTGCACTATCACAGAAATTATGGACAAAATATGTGTCAGAATCGGGGGAAATCGGGTGTGTTTTAATTACGTAACGCCATCTTCCGAGCGTCATTAACCTTACTTTGAATAACGTCAAAGTCAAGTTTTCATTGCAAAATGCATGTAATTTTGTTTCTTTGATATCTTTAATACGGATAAAGTGGTGTTGCTAAGTTTTTATATATTATTTCCTCAAATGATTTTTATTCGTAAGACGCAACCAAAAAATACAAAAGAATAATTTCATTTTTTAAGTAATTTGCCATTGTTCGTGTCCCTCTTAGCGTAGAACGGGCGAAAAATGGATCATGGTCACATGGCATAGAGCCAGTTGCGTAGACCACATCCCCAACTGTCAGTATACCAAATGTTTAGGTATGTATATTATCCTTTCATGTTATTAATTTTTCCACAAAAGTCTACAAAAAGTTTATTAAACCAGTATTCTATAGGATAAAGCTAATCATACAAAATATAAGACCACTATCTTATGTAGTTGCGTGTTAGAAAACCGTGATGTACTTAAAATTTTTACGGTATATTATTTTGAACGGACGGATGGACGAATTTACAGTGTAAACAGTATACAGTCTTTGAGTGAGGGATTGCTCAGAAGACTACAAAATTAACATAGAAGGTGATATTTATATAGAAAACACTAGTTTCAGATCTCAACTGAACATTTGTAAATCAGCATACGCTAACATTTAGGAAACATTCTGACTTTCGAGTTATCAGTACCAACGGTACTTTGATTGGAAGTGTTAACAGACGACGACAAACGACGACGGACGCTAAGTGATGCTAATAGCTGATTGTTATGGCAAGTCAAACTGGACAAAAGTTAATATTTATTGATATCAATAATTCATTCATAGATATCAATAAATCATTTATTGATATCTATAATTCATTTATTGATATCCATTTATTGATATCAATAATTCAGAACACAATTATTGATATCAATAAATCGAATTACTGATATCATTAAATCGAATAATAGATATCAATAAATAATTATTGATATAAATAAATCGAATTATTGATATCAATAAATATGGACTTGCCATAGATTGGATCTTTGGTCCAGGTGAGCTCAAAATAGGTAGGGTCGGGCATACATCTATGGGTCAGGTAACCGGAAACACAATTTTTTGGGGCTTAATATTTTATGTAATTTTAGAAAAATAAGCATTTAAATTTTTCCAAAGTTCATTTGAATGGAAAATGGACTATCTTACCATTCGCATCTTCTCTCTATAAAAAGGGGGGGTAGGAGGGGGTATGATCCCGAAGTCCTGGCAAATAAAACAAGAAATCACGGATTCCCGCGAAAATAAATGTGTGATTCCCGCATCCCGAAAAATGAAAATTGCTAAATCCCGTTCCCGTTAAGGGTTTTCCCGAGTTCCCGTTGAAATAAATGGGCTTTCCCGCTGTCCCGCAAAAGGTCTTACCGACCCTCATAAAATTTATGACAAATATTATTGTAGGGCTTTTATATTGGTCATGTTGGTAGTTGAGATCTAATCGATGTTGTCAGATGACCCCTCATTAAACTTTATACAGTCCTTTCAAGTCAGGTTAGCGATTCATTCTCCTGGGAGCCTCTTGTTTTAAGTTGGAATAAAAAAATCCACAGAAGACAGCTTGCATTCTTTAAGTTGACCAGTGGTTGCTGTTCGCTGTCTTGCATTGGCCATTTACCATACTTGGCTCGGTCAACTGGTAACAGTTGAAACAATACAATACCCTCGCATCTCGGTGAACGTTTAAGGCCAAAAAGTGTTCTGTGATAAAGTGTCCGGGGGACAATATTTCTCAGAAAAATCACTATCTGACTTTTCTATTGAAACTAGTGTCCTTAAGTCATCTTTTATTGGGCTATTTAGAATCGTTCTTAAAGTTCTTGCTTACAGTTTCAATAAATAGGTTGATATTTACATATTTTAATAATAGAAAAAATTAGCGTGGAGGCAAAATGTCAGGGCCTTATTGATTTAATTTTGTCGATATTTTTGTGAACTGAAAAACGAAAAGAAATTGCCTTGACAAAACGAAGTAAGAGTACACATAATGTACACTAAAAAATATGTAAAAATATTAATCTTATGAGACGCAGGGGCCGTATGCATAAAACTACTTAAGTTAAGGCTTCCTTAAACTTAGATTTCACTTAAGTTTTCCTTAGTTAAGTAGTAATCTTAACTGGTATGCATAAAGACACTTAAGTCGGTACTTAACTAAGGAAAACTTAAGTATGGCATTCGGAACTCTACCTTTACCAAAATTATATTTTTCAATGTACATCTTTATTAATCAATACTTTTTTTCAATTTTCTTTATTAATCAATACCGTATTTTGTTATTTTTTTCCAATTGATAGTCCGATAGTATTAAATTTGTGAAGAAAATGTTTAAATTCAAACCGATTTGGGTGAATTTGAATATAAGTAAGTTTACACAAATCACGTCGAAACAAAAATCAAATGTGATCGAAAAAGAGAAGCTTGTAATCTAGTGTACAAATCTGGTAAACGAAAACAAATTATAAACACAAAGTTTTTATTTTAAATATAGCATGCGATTGGGAGTATGTTATGATTAAATTTTGTACAGACAGCTTGGTTAGAAGACATATAAAGGAAAAAAACGCACTTTTGAAAACAGAAGATTCGGCTTATAGAAAAAGTTAAGACAAACAGTTAGATAAATAGCTATAGAAAGTATCATGTATTAACTCTAATACTGAAATATAGATTAGAGCAAACGAAAATATTTCGCCATAGAGATTCGACATGACGGTGTGTTCTAAATATAGTTATATATGCTATATGAATATAGTATATTGAGTCTTACCCCAATAACTAACTGCATTAACTTTTGTGCCTTTGTTGGCTTAGTCTGTTTAGGGGGGGGGGGTATCCAACCAATCATTCTAATCAAGCAAAATGTACTGTATATTGTAATTTTTCTGTGATTATTCTGCTCTTTTTGGGCGTTGTGATTAGTAATAAAATTATTTGTTTGTTTGTTTGTATACTAGTATTACCTATAGTTTATACATGTAAGGAAAAGTAAAGTTTTTTTTTGGGGGGGGGGTGTGGATTGTACTATCTGATCATTTTGCACCTACCATATCTACCCTATATCGCACCCCAATGTTCAAAACAAAAACAATTATTTACAATTTACAAACACGATGTAGCAATGCTTAAAAAACTGTCAGGGTGAAACTGGCCAGGAAGTAGAGGTAGGTGAGCGACAGACCTCAAGTCGAATCCCACGGTTTAGGCTGCATATCAATTATTAAGAGGCTGTGATAAGTAGTTGCTGAGAAAGCTGTGACGAAAACTATTTCTTCGCCCGCCCGACATTCACCATTTATAAGCCGGATTTTTCACTCCGTGAAATCCGACCAAAAACTTTCAAGTTCAATACATTTACTGGCAATATTAAACTTCTTGTATGGCATACATGGCATAGTTGACTACTATTTATACCATGTATACCTCGTTATAGAAATAACCGTGTTTAAATGAACTTGAATCTTTCGTGGAAAGTAGTTACTCTTAATATTAGAACATTCGATCATGATGAAACATTTTGTAAAAACAATCATTAATGTGTACATTTCTTACCAGTGCACGAGTTAAATCGAATAGAAGTACACGTGAACCGAGCGAATCATTTGACGGTCACATGCATGCATTGTTGTGGGTTGTGTAATATTAAAGGGCGAATGAACTTAAAAATAATGATAATTTTCCGGGAAGGTTAAAGAGTATTAGGGTATGGTATGAAGTTTAAATGGTTAACTTTCTTCTCAATGTTCAAATTCAACCCGAAGAACTAACGTTTGCGTCTATTTCGCAGTGTTAGTTATACTTAAGGTACCATAGTTGGTACCTTAGACTTAAGTAGAAACTTAAATATTTTCTTAGTTTAAGATGTTTACTGCATAACACTTAAGTATAGTAGGCGTGGTCTAAAGATACTAAGATTTCACTAAGGAAATACTTAGTTTAAGAAGTTTTATGCATACCACTTAAGTAAAATGGGTGGAGTTTCCTTAACTTAAGTATTTACTTAGCAAAATCTTAACTTAAGTAGTTTTATGCATACGGCCCCTGCTGTACCTTTTTTAGGGAGTAAGTTGTTAAGATTCAACATAAACTGACAAAAAGACATTAAATAGCCAACATTTTCGAAGTGTAATAAAAAGCTTCGCCGAGCGCAACATGATACAACCACTGTACGTTTTAGGCCCAATATGGATAGTCAATTGCTTTGGACAATACATTTCAAAAGGAATCCATTTTTTTTCAAAAGCAGACCAAAATTAACTACTGTTACAAAAATATTACACATTTTGGTCCCTAATCATGGGTACCTGCTACCTCTCATTTTAGCCCCTTTTGGCAATTATTAATCCTCCATTTTGTATCGACTTCGTGAATTAAATTGCATTTTTTTTCAAAATCGGATCAGATTACATTTGTTGCCCCTTTTTAGGCCCCTGATTTCTAAATGAAAAAAGGGGAGACCGTCCAAATCAACCCCATATATGGTGTAATGGTACTTGGGCATATCAAAACCTTTCCTAGCAATTGGCCAACCAGAACCAAAGTTATTGTGGAAACAAATAAAATATTTTAGTTTTTTGTCCTTTTTTCGAAACGAATAAAGTGAGCCCCAAAATCAATCCTATTCATCCTTTTTTGGTATGAAACAATATTGTAAAATTTCACAGCATTTGGTAAACCAGAACAAAAGTTATTGTGTGAACAAACAAAGAAGTAACATTTTTGTCACCTGATTTCTAAACGAAAAAAGGGGACACTCAAAATCAATCCCATTCATCATTCTATTGTTAGGAAGTTCATGTCAATTTTTATAGCAATCGGGTAACTAGAACTAAAGTTATTGTACCAACACTAAAAGTAAACAGACAACGACGACGACGACAGCATCATACCATAATACGTCCGCAATATTTTTGCGGTCGTATAAAAATGAACCATTACAAAGGTTTCTCTAGAAGACGTTTACTAGTATTATATATACAGTTCTCCATAAACAGAGTTTTGTTGTAATATCAAACAGAACGATGAAGAAAATTCTTTGTATAAGAAAAGATCTATTAGATGGTTAAAACTTGCTAAAGATCATGTTAAATGGAAAAACGTACAGATGATTGTTTACAACCTCACATTTTTGTTGTTGTTTTGGGGTTTTTTTTTTGGGGGGGGGGGATTTTCCAATGGATAAAGTTTTTGATCTGACCAAAGAATAATATAGTCGAAAGCGAAGACAAAACAAAGAGTGAAACTAGGGTCTAAAATGTAATATATGATCATAAAAAAAAATTGATTTTTTTCCATATAAAATAAAAGAAAAAACTCATTTTAATATAAGAAAGGGTGTGATCTGGATATTTAGTGTTGTGATATGAATTTTAGGGATGTGATGTAAGGCGTCTTTATCACACAGATCCTTATTATATATTGATCAACTTTGTAAGTATATTTGAAGGGTAAATACATAGACATATTACTGAGTAAATGTTGCTGAGTTAATGCTAGAATCTGCAACTCCACTAGTTAAAATAGTGTCGCTGTGCACCAGCTATATGTTTCAAGTTTTGATAAACATGATATTTTACAGGCGGTTTTTTAATGTTTTTATTAGCATTATATTATCTCAATCTGTGAAAAATCGCATATGCAAATTTTTGCATACTGGTCTATCTACAAATAGATAGCCGAGAATTGTACAAAGACAAACAAACTTCGTTAAAAATAATGATTGTTTTCTGTATTACAGAAAAGTATGGCGGTACAGGTGTTAGGGTCCAGGATTTGTCTATTATTAACAACCCGTATATAAACATTTTCATATTCGTCTATATTTCCACTATAGACGAATATTGAATTTTTGTACATACACGTTATTAATGCTGAAAAAAATCGTGGACTGAAACGCCTGTAAATTTCAAACACTTTACAAAAGGGTATATATAAACTCTAGATTTTCACGCTGAGATTTAATATTTATATTTATTTTATTTTCGTAGTCTTCGTGAAAAATGGCAGTAGAGTTTAAAAAAAGTGACCAGAAACAATTATCATCTTGGATAGGTGGAAGAAACAAGTACACACTGTTATTTAAGATATCAAGGGATGGTTGCAATCCTGCCACATTTCACAACAAATGCAATAACAAAGGACCAACCGTAACTCTGGTGTACAACCCCTCGAGGTCTGTCTATGGAGGTTATACATCGGTTAACTGGACGTCTTCAGGATCATATTCGACTGATGGCAACGCTTTTTTGTTTCGTTTATATAAAGATGGGGAATTTAAACCGACGAAGTTTCCTCGGACTGGAAGCGGAAATGAAATTTATTGCGACTCAGGCTATGGTCCGACATTTGGCGGTGGTCACGACTTGTACACTTTTACTACCACGATAAATCACGATGGGACTTGCTACCCACTAAATGGAGGATTCGGTCTAGGAACCTCATACAATTCACAAGGCGAAAACTCCAGTACCGTGTGTAATGGTAACATGAAGGCTATTGACTTGGAAGTTTATTCTGTCGAAGGTAAAGTTTATGTTTCAATATACAAGCAATTTTAAAAAAGAAATGTTTAATAGGCAGTATTTTAAATCACCACTTCGAGTAAGTATGGGCTATATTGTTTTATTATTGTCCTTGCGTCTGTTCCTTTTATTCGTTCGTCTATAACACGGTTTTTCCAGCAAGTACAGGATGCAGATGCCTGATATTTTGATGTGTATCTTATGTACCATATGGTGTATAGCGAATTTATGCTTCATGGTAATCTACTTCCCTTTCATCGAATGATGAGTTTTTTTAAACATAATGAATTTCTGTCACAGCTTCCTCGGCAGAGTTCTGATGTTTTGTATACTGCTTTGTATAGCGATTTTATGCTCCTGTGTCATCTACTGTCTGTTTACAGAAAACTTATTTATATACCAAAGGGGCATGCAAGTAAAATTTCCGTCAATCGTTTCTCAGCAACTGCATGAAGCAGAAGCCATATATTTTGCGTCCTGCTTAAAATATCCTTTGGTACCATAACTTGCATGCTTGTAGCTCGTTTACTTCTTGTTGTTTTTATGCAAGGTATAATCTTTGAGAGACTCAGTAGTGAGCAAAAGCTGACCGATTTACTTGTTTGAACACGAAAAGTCAAGTTTTATTCTCATTCAGTGATTTCACTGTCCTCCGCCGCAACAAGGAGCAGGGACATTGAAATGCCGGGTGTCCGAGTTTCCATGCGTCCGTCACACTTTTGATCTGTAACAGATTTCTCAGCTACTATTATTCATTATAGGCTTTCGATGATTGGTATATATGCAGCTTCCAGTAGGAGTCTCATATAGTTTCATGTCTCTTGTTTAACGAGACGACTTCGAATTTTGTCAGGGTCGTAAATTTTGACATTTTTCGTAACCGATTTCTCAGCTAATACTATTTGTAGGCTTTTGATATTTGATATGCGGCTTCAGGTAGGAGTCTTATACAGTGTGGTGCGTTTTTATGTCTGTCTACTTCCTGTTAAACGAGTTAACTTTGAATTTTATGCGTTTTGCTGGGACCAAGGAATTCTGTTCTTGACATCCTTTTACATCTTTAATGTTTCGTCACCGAGTCAACCAAAATTATATTTCGTTATTATAAATTTTGTTTTAATTAACTCGGTGCTCGGATGATTTTTTTTTGCCGCGATTTCATGGAGTTATAAGATTATAATAGTGAATATCTGTTGGGCGGTGTACGAGCGGGAAATTTTTTTCAGCAACTAGTTATCATATTCTCTTGACATTTTGTATACACATCAGCATGGGCTCCAATAACTAGGGATTCGATTTCCGTACTGTCGCTTATTATCTTCCTCAATAACGAAATTCGGCTATTTTTGATTTTGAGAGATTTTTTACAGATTTTTCAAATGGGCCGTTAGATATTCCATGGAGGAAGACTCCAGAATGGAACATTAAGGTATATATCTCTTTAAATTTAAAAAAATAAAGTGTTAAAGAAATGGGGCAAATACGTATAAATTGTACAACCGATAATGATGAATTAACTTCTGTTAATAATTAAAATCACTGTGCACAAGGAAATTTTTCTGACTTTAAAAAAAAAATCAAAGATCATTTGATTTTGGGGGTTGGCAGTTTTTTTTTTTTTTTTTTTTTTTTTTGTAAATAACTATTTTTAGTCTGAATAAAGTTTGACATAAAAAATCTGGCATCTACCTCCAATTTTAAGTAAATAAAAAAACATTATATATTGCAAATGAATTGATTTCAACTTATACATCATTAACGCATCATTTCAAGTATAAGATGTGATTCTACCCGCGGTTGCACATTAAAGCTATTGAATCATTGCACATATTACTTCAGTGGCTAGAAGAGTTGAAGGCAAACGTCGAGCATTACAAACCATTGAAGGACTTAAACGTTGACCAGGCTAGAATTCTGGTGATTGGACAGGTCGGAGCAGGCAAATCCAGCTTTTTCAACACCATAAATTCCATCTTCAGAGGATACATTTCTAGCCAAGCTTGTAGTGGAAACTCTGAACATAGCTTGACAACTGTGGTAGGATTTGGATTATTTTTAAAAAAAAACACGAATTTATACTAATGTCTTAGCCCACTTTTTTACCAGTGGAACGATTATAGAATTTTTCAGAGTACAATATAATATAGCTATTTTTTACTTTATTACCATGTGTCTGACACTTGAAAAATCTCATGGATTTTTACATTTCCAACTATGGGCACTTTTAATAACGCTTAAATAATGGTGATTTTAAAATTTAGATACAGTAGTTTCCTGAATTGTTCAGACAAACAGACAGAAATTTTATTCTAAGTCGTATATATAGAATTACAACTTTACAATAACATAAATATCAACAGACGGACATGCAGTATGACTAAGACGTGTACTACACACGTCATATGAGACATAGCACAAGGATAAATGAGCATAAAAACATGGCATGCAAAATGAAATGAAAACTACAAGTAAGAAAGCACTAAATAAAATAAACTTAGCATGTTTAGCTGAAAAAAACTAAATTGAAGCAATGTTTAAAACTCACTAAGATCTGCATAAGCTGCCAAGACTGATGAACTGGCTTAGACCGGTCTGCGCACTAATCGCTTTTGGCAGCTCGTTCCAGAGTGTGGCGTCAGCAAATCTCAATGAGTCCTAAGGATGTGTGTAGCCCAAAACTTGAAGTCTTACCCGAGGAACCTCTACGGTACAAACATTTCTAAAGGAAGAAGTATTTTTTAATAAAATCAAATCATAATGGTATGAAGGTGTCTGTTTGCACAAAATTTTAAAAAACTTCAGTAGCCATTGTACGTTATCTTTTAATTTTAAGAGTAAGTAGACCAGATTTGATTAATAGATGTTCATATGAACTACAGTAATCTTCATAAATAAACCTCAATGCCCTTTCTTTTTTTTTTCTTTTTGTATTATCCTCCCCATAAATATGCCAAACAACAGGACAGTATTTAAAATTGGACGTAATAAAAGACTTGAAGCAGTGGCGGATCCAAAGGGGGCGGAGGTGGGCGAGATACAATGTAGTAAGCCTCCCCAATTTAGTGAAATGTTTTCCGACCATTTTTGGAGCATTTAACTGCCTTGAAGCTTTTTTTTTACAAATTTCAGAAATATGACTGTCAAATTTAAGTTGATAGTTAAAAAAAAATTCTTTTTCCAAAATTTATACTAACCCGTCCAAGTCTCCTCCTGTGTGTGATAATGTTTTATCATCGCCATAATTTTACAAAGTACGTTCTTTTACAAAGTTTAAAATGTCATTAATGAAAATATTAAAATTTGACTAAACATTTGTTATATCAGTCCATATTTATTCCAGTACCGAATGTATCAAGTTCGGAATGGACCTGCTGGTAAACCAATGAATTTCCGACTCCATGACACCCGTGGTATAGAAGCCGACCAAGGAATAGATAGCCAGGAAATAACCTTCCTGGTTGATGGTAATTTGCCAGATAGATATCAAGTAAGTTTGTGTTGATTTAGTTTTAAGATCAGCTATACGTCATAAGTATGCGAAAAAAAAATGAAGTTAACAGAGATACCTAGTGATCACCTTAGCATCCCTGATATGTCATCACAAACGTGTTGTGTTTTTGTAACTACCGGACCTTAGGCGGATCCGGGGGGGGGGGCTGGGTGGCCCGTTCCCCCCTTTTGGCGGAAAAAATGGTTGAATATATAGGAAATCATTGAAGCGTGACCAGAGCGGGGGCCTCTTAGGCCAGTCAGTGGGCCCCCTCTTTTCAGAATTTCTGGATCCGCCACTGCGGACCCAAAGATCGCAATGGAAGAGGGAGGCTTGGCACGCCTTAAAACCTGGTTTAACTCACTATTTCTTTTGAAATACCTGTACCAAGTCAGGACCATTGCGGTGTTCAATTTTCCCGGTTTTGTCTCGTCTAATGGACATTTGAGATTGATTCTCCAAGTTCGGTAATTTTGTTATAACCTTTATTGTTCACTTCTTTCTGCTTACTACATAGAAGTATTTCCTTACTGCTTACTACATAATCTATAATCTAAAAGTCGTGCTTAAAAGAGAAAATTTGGTTTTTCTTTCAGTTTAATCCTGCCGTTCAAATATCATCCGAGGTTCCTGGCTTCAAAACCAGTCCAGGGATAGGTGATAAGATACACTGTGTTGCATTTGTAATTGACTGTAGTACGGTGGATGTCATGCCAGAAAAAGTTCTAGAAAGAATCAAAAGTTTACAGAACAAGTTGAATCAGAAAGGTTTGTTTGGTTTTTTTTCCTGTTTTTTTGTTAGATTCTCGTGGTAATGTTGGGTTTCTAAGAAAAGCTGACGGAGTTTTACAAAATCAATTTTCATATTGGCTCAATCCAAAACAGAAAATAGTGGCCCAACAGCCCAAACGTCGCTTAGGACATACAATTTGATGCCGAAGAAATTTGCCCAATTTCAAATCACTCTAATGTACAATTTTTGAGAAAAGCTTGACAGAGATTTTTATACCAATCTTCCAAATATCACTCAGAATGTAGAATTTTTAATGTGGAACCACCATGTGCTTAAAAATCCTTTGCATGCATGGTTTCTGATTTGCTGGAGGAAAAATGGGTCCATAATTTTTTTAACGTGTGTGTTAAAGTTTTCATACTCATCTATATGCATGTTTTGGTAAAGTGTAATTGTCTCTACCTGAATGATACACAAGAGCAATAGTTCCATGTTTTCATAATGAAAAGCTTAATCAAAATCATCAAATGCATGCATTAGGCCAGTGGCTGTACTCTCAAGATATGTGGACAGTCTGACCGACAGACAGGATGACTCCCATATATTCCCATCTAGACTATAATAACGAAACAATGTTTAAATGACAAAAGTTTAGTTGATTTAGAATGTAACCAAGTATTTTGTATTGTTTCTATAGGTGTACCACAAGTTGTCCTCTTGACAAAGGTTGACAAAGTGTGCCCACTAGCCGAGGAAGATATATCACAAGTGTTCCACAGTCCTATCATACAAGAGTCTGTCGATAGAGTATCTCAAATTATGGGACTCCCAAGGGCACATATCTTGCCCCTCAAAAACTACGAGGTCGAGGTGGAGTTGGATGATAACATTAATATACTCGCTTTGTTGACACTTCAACAAATTCTACGCTTCGCTGACGACTACATGTATAATTACTTGGATATGTTGGATGAAGGTAAACTCAAACAAATGAACATTAAAGGTTAGCAAAGACTATACACATTCTACACGTGAATTTTCCCTACTTTTTATTGTATAACATCCTCCGTTTTTTTGTTGCTTATTGGATTCTTGGAAATGTTATGGGTCAAAATAAAGCAACCTTTGTGATTAGTGTCTGTTTAGTCTTTATTGGTTTTCATTTATCTTTTTCTTTGCGTTATTTTTGTATGCATGAAACACACACACAAAAATTATAAACCATTAAATTGTTCTATGTACAAATATGTTTTTTTTTTCACTATATGACGTGTGTGTTTGATTAATATTACACCGGATATTCGAGCACACATCTAGAACCCGACAGAAGACACAAGAACAGCCACCCGACAATATATGTTACTTTCATAGGTCAGATTTGAATTTCGGACACAACGGACCGCAGATATCACAAAACCCGCGTCCAGATTTGTCCCGCATTTGCGACCCTTTGTTCAAAATTGACCTATTAAATCATCGGATAGCTGATGATCGACAGACAACGCATCGTATAAACTGGCAACCAGCTCTCTACTGTTCAGATAACAGCGGGGTACAAGCCTAAGTACAACCGATACTGTAGACCTGTTATTTGGTCTATGGCGTTACTAAACGATGAAACGAGTTCATAACAAAAAATAATGCCTGTAAATAACGGTTTCTATATTCAAATTTTATAGTAACCTTCATAGAGAAGCGTCAAGTTGGTTACTTATTCCCTATTCCTTATTCCTTATTTAAATAAGGAATAAGTAACTGGTTACTTATTCCTTATTCTAAAAAGCACTAAATAGGGAATAAGTAACTGGTTACTTATTCCCTATTCCTTATTCCTTTCTAAAAAGCACTAAATAGGGAATAAGTAACTGGTTACTTATTCCCCTATTTAAATAATTTCTTATTCCTTAATTAAATAAGGAATAAGAAAGTGGTTACTTATTCCTTATTGTAAAAAGCACTAAATAGGGAATAAGTAACTGGTTACTTATTGTTTATTTCTTATTTAAATAAGATATAACAAACTGGTTATCTATTTCTTATTTTTAAAAACACTTAACAGGGAATAAGTAACTGGTTACTAATTCCCTATTCCTTATTTATTCTTTCAACTTGATTTTCGAAACACCATTAAATATCTAATTCCATCTCGTCATTTATTTTTTTCCTGAACACTAAATAGGGAATTAGTAACTGTCTATTTATTCCTTATTCTCAGAACGCTGAATAAGAAATAAGTTACTGATTACTTATTCCTTAGGGTCAGGTAAGCTGTTGCCATCTTTTTGCGTCCGTCGTTCGTAAACTTTTTCAAACGTTAACTGCTCTGACGCCATAACCAAACTTAGTACAGTTGTTAATTGGCACATGTGCTTGTAAACGGCTGCCTGTTTGTAGGGTTGTCATAGTAATTGATCTGATTGATACAATTGATTAGTTGAAATAGTGACTTAAGTACTATTCCATATAAGGATCAGGCAAGGGGTGGCACATCGATAATTTCCAATTTCAGATTTTGGGGTATAAATGCATTCAATTCACCATAAAAACAAACCCAATACAGTTTTTACATCCTAATATTAATTTGGGGCCTAGATATTTTTTGACTGGTTATATAGGAAAAAAATATGGCGGGAAATTTTCCCGTACTTTTCACAATACAATGTAACTAAATTTTGACTGATAATATCTCCTAAACCCAAGATAGACTGAAAAATTAAGTGGTCAAAACAATGTTTACTGGGGTTGCTTTACCTAATTCTGTTGAAATTTTTTTGTGTATTTATTATCGATGTGCCACCCTATTAATGGTATCTGCCTGATTCTTAGAAAAAGTAGTACTTAAATGTTATAAGTTATATCATACTGAAAATTGCGCTTTGAAATATCAAATAGAAGAGTTTTGAATCAAACAAATTAAAAGAAATAACTGGCATGGTACATAAAGTAGATAAATCTTTAAATCAATTGATAGATACTCGAGTATTTTCTAATACAATGCAAGATTTTATTCAGATATTGTATTAAACTGAAAGCCAAACTACAAAATATGAAAATAGGGAAATAAAAAATCAAAAAACTATTTTGTGCAACCTGAAAAGGGAAGTAATTTGAGCTGCAAACATCTAAAGTTAAACTTTAAATTTCGAAGAAATACTTCCGGTTCGGCATCCTCAAAAAATTGTAAAAAACATTTTCAATCAGGAAATTATCAGCCTTTGATTTTTTTTAAACATATAAATAAGATGTATAACCTGAACTTGTTTCAAAAGAAGGCTCTAAATAAAGGCAAATGTCTACATTTTCGATATTTATAATAGACTCTAAAGGTTTATTTTTTTACATTTTTTTACTACGCGAACAGAAGCCAAAAAAATCAATAAAAACACCGGAAAAGGGGGCACCTGTGGAAAAATTCCCACGCTAACAGGCCGAATGGGACTGGGCTGATTTTGAAGGAGGGTCCATGGGGTCCACAACCTATATGGTCAATATCCCTACCAATTTCCGGTTTGTAAGAAATCCGGGTCCAAAAAGAGTAAAAATTAAGCCTAAGGGTATAGGTTCTCCCCCCCCCCTGTGGAAAAATTCCCACGCTAACAGGCCGAATGGGACTGGGCTGATTTTGAAGGAGGGTCCATGGGGTCCACAACCTATATGGTCAATATCCCTACCAATTTCCGGTTTGTAAGAAATCCGGGTCCAAAAAGAGTAAAAATTAAGCCTAAGGGTATAGGTTCTCCCCCCCCCCCCCCTGTGGAAAAATTCCCACGCTAACAGGCCGAATGGGACTGGGCTGATTTTGAAGGAGGGTCCATGGGGTCCACAACCTATATGGTCAATATCCCTACCAATTTCCGGTTTGTAAGAAATCCGGGTCCAAAAAGAGTAAAAATTAAGCCTAAGGGTATAGGTTCTCCCCCCCCCCTGTGGAAAAATTCCCACGCTAACAGGCCGAATGGGACTGGGCTGATTTTGAAGGAGGGTCCATGGGGTCCACAACCTATATGGTCAATATCCCTACCAATTTCCGGTTTGTAAGAAATCCGGGTCCAAAAAGAGTAAAAATTAAGCCTAAGGGTATAGGTTCTCCCCCCCCCCCTGTGGAAAAATTCCCACGCTAACAGGCCGAATGGGACTGGGCTGATTTTGAAGGAGGGTCCATGGGGTCCACAACCTATATGGTCAATATCCCTACCAATTTCCGGTTTGTAAGAAATCCGGGTCCAAAAAGAGTAAAAATTAAGCCTAAGGGTATAGGTTCTCCCCCCCCCCTGTGGAAAAATTCCCACGCTAACAGGCCGAATGGGACTGGGCTGATTTTGAAGGAGGGTCCATGGGGTCCACAACCTATATGGTCAATATCCCTACCAATTTCCGGTTTGTAAGAAATCCGGGTCCAAAAAGAGTAAAAATTAAGCCTAAGGGTATAGGTTCTCCCCCCCCCCCTGTGGAAAAATTCCCACGCTAACAGGCCGAATGGGACTGGGCTGATTTTGAAGGAGGGTCCATGGGGTCCACAACCTATATGGTCAATATCCCTACCAATTTCCGGTTTGTAAGAAATCCGGGTCCAAAAAGAGTAAAAATTAAGCCTAAGGGTATAGGTTCTCCCCCCCCCCTGTGGAAAAATTCCCACGCTAACAGGCCGAATGGGACTGGGCTGATTTTGAAGGAGGGTCCATGGGGTCCACAACCTATATGGTCAATATCCCTACCAATTTCCGGTTTGTAAGAAATCCGGGTCCAAAAAGAGTAAAAATTAAGCCTAAGGGTATAGGTTCTCCCCCCCCCCCCCCTGTGGAAAAATTCCCACGCTAACAGGCCGAATGGGACTGGGCTGATTTTGAAGGAGGGTCCATGGGGTCCACAACCTATATGGTCAATATCCCTACCAATTTCCGGTTTGTAAGAAATCCGGGTCCAAAAAGAGTAAAAATTAAGCCTAAGGGTATAGGTTCTCCCCCCCCCCTGTGGAAAAATTCCCACGCTAACAGGCCGAATGGGACTGGGCTGATTTTGAAGGAGGGTCCATGGGGTCCACAACCTATATGGTCAATATCCCTACCAATTTCCGGTTTGTAAGAAATCCGGGTCCAAAAAGAGTAAAAATTAAGCCTAAGGGTATAGGTTCTCCCCCCCCCTGTGGAAAAATTCCCACGCTAACAGGCCGAATGGGACTGGGCTGATTTTGAAGGAGGGTCCATGGGGTCCACAACCTATATGGTCAATATCCCTACCAATTTCCGGTTTGTAAGAAATCCGGGTCCAAAAAGAGTAAAAATTAAGCCTAAGGGTATAGGTTCTCCCCCCCCCCTGTGGAAAAATTCCCACGCTAACAGGCCGAATGGGACTGGGCTGATTTTGAAGGAGGGTCCATGGGGTCCACAACCTATATGGTCAATATCCCTACCAATTTCCGGTTTGTAAGAAATCCGGGTCCAAAAAGAGTAAAAATTAAGCCTAAGGGTATAGGTTCTCCCCCCCCCCCCCCTGTGGAAAAATTCCCACGCTAACAGGCCGAATGGGACTGGGCTGATTTTGAAGGAGGGTCCATGGGGTCCACAACCTATATGGTCAATATCCCTACCAATTTCCGGTTTGTAAGAAATCCGGGTCCAAAAAGAGTAAAAATTAAGCCTAAGGGTATAGGTTCTCCCCCCCCCCTGTGGAAAAATTCCCACGCTAACAGGCCGAATGGGACTGGGCTGATTTTGAAGGAGGGTCCATGGGGTCCACAACCTATATGGTCAATATCCCTACCAATTTCCGGTTTGTAAGAAATCCGGGTCCAAAAAGAGTAAAAATTAAGCCTAAGGGTATAGGTTCTCCCCCCCCCCTGTGGAAAAATTCCCACGCTAACAGGCCGAATGGGACTGGGCTGATTTTGAAGGAGGGTCCATGGGGTCCACAACCTATATGGTCAATATCCCTACCAATTTCCGGTTTGTAAGAAATCCGGGTCCAAAAAGAGTAAAAATTAAGCCTAAGGGTATAGGTTCTCCCCCCCCCCTGTGGAAAAATTCCCACGCTAACAGGCCGAATGGGACTGGGCTGATTTTGAAGGAGGGTCCATGGGGTCCACAACCTATATGGTCAATATCCCTACCAATTTCCGGTTTGTAAGAAATCCGGGTCCAAAAAGAGTAAAAATTAAGCCTAAGGGTATAGGTTCTCCCCCCCCCCCTGTGGAAAAATTCCCACGCTAACAGGCCGAATGGGACTGGGCTGATTTTGAAGGAGGGTCCATGGGGTCCACAACCTATATGGTCAATATCCCTACCAATTTCCGGTTTGTAAGAAATCCGGGTCCAAAAAGAGTAAAAATTAAGCCTAAGGGTATAGGTTCTCCCCCCCCCCTGTGGAAAAATTCCCACGCTAACAGGCCGAATGGGACTGGGCTGATTTTGAAGGAGGGTCCATGGGGTCCACAACCTATATGGTCAATATCCCTACCAATTTCCGGTTTGTAAGAAATCCGGGTCCAAAAAGAGTAAAAATTAAGCCTAAGGGTATAGGTTCTCCCCCCCCCCCCCCTGTGGAAAAATTCCCACGCTAACAGGCCGAATGGGACTGGGCTGATTTTGAAGGAGGGTCCATGGGGTCCACAACCTATATGGTCAATATCCCTACCAATTTCCGGTTTGTAAGAAATCCGGGTCCAAAAAGAGTAAAAATTAAGCCTAAGGGTATAGGTTCTCCCCCCCCCCTGTGGAAAAATTCCCACGCTAACAGGCCGAATGGGACTGGGCTGATTTTGAAGGAGGGTCCATGGGGTCCACAACCTATATGGTCAATATCCCTACCAATTTCCGGTTTGTAAGAAATCCGGGTCCAAAAAGAGTAAAAATTAAGCCTAAGGGTATAGGTTCTCCCCCCCCCCTGTGGAAAAATTCCCACGCTAACAGGCCGAATGGGACTGGGCTGATTTTGAAGGAGGGTCCATGGGGTCCACAACCTATATGGTCAATATCCCTACCAATTTCCGGTTTGTAAGAAATCCGGGTCCAAAAAGAGTAAAAATTAAGCCTAAGGGTATAGGTTCTCCCCCCCCCCCTGTGGAAAAATTCCCACGCTAACAGGCCGAATGGGACTGGGCTGATTTTGAAGGAGGGTCCATGGGGTCCACAACCTATATGGTCAATATCCCTACCAATTTCCGGTTTGTAAGAAATCCGGGTCCAAAAAGAGTAAAAATTAAGCCTAAGGGTATAGGTTCTCCCCCCCCCCTGTGGAAAAATTCCCACGCTAACAGGCCGAATGGGACTGGGCTGATTTTGAAGGAGGGTCCATGGGGTCCACAACCTATATGGTCAATATCCCTACCAATTTCCGGTTTGTAAGAAATCCGGGTCCAAAAAGAGTAAAAATTAAGCCTAAGGGTATAGGTTCTCCCCCCCCCCCCTGTGGAAAAATTCCCACGCTAACAGGCCGAATGGGACTGGGCTGATTTTGAAGGAGGGTCCATGGGGTCCACAACCTATATGGTCAATATCCCTACCAATTTCCGGTTTGTAAGAAATCCGGGTCCAAAAAGAGTAAAAATTAAGCCTAAGGGTATAGGTTCTCCCCCCCCCCTGTGGAAAAATTCCCACGCTAACAGGCCGAATGGGACTGGGCTGATTTTGAAGGAGGGTCCATGGGGTCCACAACCTATATGGTCAATATCCCTACCAATTTCCGGTTTGTAAGAAATCCGGGTCCAAAAAGAGTAAAAATTAAGCCTAAGGGTATAGGTTCTCCCCCCCCCCCCTGTGGAAAAATTCCCACGCTAACAGGCCGAATGGGACTGGGCTGATTTTGAAGGAGGGTCCATGGGGTCCACAACCTATATGGTCAATATCCCTACCAATTTCCGGTTTGTAAGAAATCCGGGTCCAAAAAGAGTAAAAATTAAGCCTAAGGGTATAGGTTCTCCCCCCCCCCCTGTGGAAAAATTCCCACGCTAACAGGCCGAATGGGACTGGGCTGATTTTGAAGGAGGGTCCATGGGGTCCACAACCTATATGGTCAATATCCCTACCAATTTCCGGTTTGTAAGAAATCCGGGTCCAAAAAGAGTAAAAATTAAGCCTAAGGGTATAGGTTCTCCCCCCCCCCCCTGTGGAAAAATTCCCACGCTAACAGGCCGAATGGGACTGGGCTGATTTTGAAGGAGGGTCCATGGGGTCCACAACCTATATGGTCAATATCCCTACCAATTTCCGGTTTGTAAGAAATCCGGGTCCAAAAAGAGTAAAAATTAAGCCTAAGGGTATAGGTTCTCCCCCCCCCCCTGTGGAAAAATTCCCACGCTAACAGGCCGAATGGGACTGGGCTGATTTTGAAGGAGGGTCCATGGGGTCCACAACCTATATGGTCAATATCCCTACCAATTTCCGGTTTGTAAGAAATCCGGGTCCAAAAAGAGTAAAAATTAAGCCTAAGGGTATAGGTTCTCCCCCCCCCCCTGTGGAAAAATTCCCACGCTAACAGGCCGAATGGGACTGGGCTGATTTTGAAGGAGGGTCCATGGGGTCCACAACCTATATGGTCAATATCCCTACCAATTTCCGGTTTGTAAGAAATCCGGGTCCAAAAAGAGTAAAAATTAAGCCTAAGGGTATAGGTTCTCCCCCCCCCCCTGTGGAAAAATTCCCACGCTAACAGGCCGAATGGGACTGGGCTGATTTTGAAGGAGGGTCCATGGGGTCCACAACCTATATGGTCAATATCCCTACCAATTTCCGGTTTGTAAGAAATCCGGGTCCAAAAAGAGTAAAAATTAAGCCTAAGGGTATAGGTTCTCCCCCCCCCCTGTGGAAAAATTCCCACGCTAACAGGCCGAATGGGACTGGGCTGATTTTGAAGGAGGGTCCATGGGGTCCACAACCTATATGGTCAATATCCCTACCAATTTCCGGTTTGTAAGAAATCCGGGTCCAAAAAGAGTAAAAATTAAGCCTAAGGGTATAGGTTCTCCCCCCCCCCCCCTGTGGAAAAATTCCCACGCTAACAGGCCGAATGGGACTGGGCTGATTTTGAAGGAGGGTCCATGGGGTCCACAACCTATATGGTCAATATCCCTACCAATTTCCGGTTTGTAAGAAATCCGGGTCCAAAAAGAGTAAAAATTAAGCCTAAGGGTATAGGTTCTCCCCCCCCCCTGTGGAAAAATTCCCACGCTAACAGGCCGAATGGGACTGGGCTGATTTTGAAGGAGGGTCCATGGGGTCCACAACCTATATGGTCAATATCCCTACCAATTTCCGGTTTGTAAGA
>CAXARO010001336.1:0-52996 GCA_963971305.1 Arcuatula senhousia
TTAGGTCCAAGCTGTAGGACCATTTCTTTTAGGAGTTATTGTCCTTAAAACAACAAAATTTACCATTTTTCATTACTTTTCCCCTGAATTTCAAAGATTAACTTGTCTGACACCCTAAGACTAACTGAACCTTAGATTGGCACACTTGTTTAATAGCTTATATGCTACAACTCTATCGTTCCATGGCTGAAAATAGAACATAGGGGTAAATTTCATTTTTTAGCTTATAGCTCAAAACTGGTTTCAGATATCAAAATTGTGCAAGAATCAAAAGTGGTCAGCATATTAAGATCTACTTGTCCTGAAATTTCAGAAAAGATCTGACTGCTGATGTGGGAGTTATTGCCCTTTTTCGTAATTTTTGACAAATTTTGCACTTATTAAGCCCAATATCTTGAAAACTAACCAAGATATTTCAGAAATTTAAATCGCATATGGTTAAGCACAATAATATCTACAAAATATATGTATCTGTGTACTTCAGGTGAGCGATTCAGGCCCCTTGAAGCCTTTTGTTTATATTACTATGCTGATTTTCGCGGATTTCTGTAGGAATGACATCACAATCTATGGATATGGCTTTATGTATATAAAAGATATCAACAAGGAACCTATCTTCTTGTATGCTACTTTTCATTGGGTTTTTAGGAGGCAGAGGTACCAATGGGGTATCCGAATTAGACTCCAGATGTGACGGAGGGTGACGGAGGTAATCACAAGTACATGCAGTAATTTCATACGGTTTCAAATATAAAATACCATAGCAGCATCCATACAAAAGTAGTAATATATATAAAGATCAGAGCAGCATCCAGAAAAAATCAGTAACATAAAAAGCACAACGAAAAAAAACCCGAGACGCATATCGTAAGTATAAAACATCTCTAAATGCAATAAACAACGTGATCTCAAGTCGAAACGAGAGGAGAGTCAGGTGCCTGTAAAAATTTGTGTAAAATACGTGTTGTCTAATATATCACTCAGTACTTAACTTAAAATATTTGAAATGCCTGTACCAAGTCAGGTCCATTGCGATCTATAATTTTTACGATATGTCTTCCATGTTTTGTCATTTCTCTTGGACATCGAGATTGGTCCTCAAAGTTCGGTAATTTTGATATTAACCTTTATCAAAAGTTTTAATTAGGCTTGCGGTAAAGCTAGGATTATATATTTCGTCTTTTGTACGTAACCACTTCGTGGTGGTCATGTCCAATATTCTTTAGTGTTATCGACTGGCGAATTTTGACGTTACCTCCATTTGTTTTAGTCTTTAGGACTAGACACAATATCAGTTTAGTTGTTTGCTCACCAGCCCCGAAGGGTCATGTAAGCTATTGTCATCACTTGGCGTCCGTCGTCCGTGCGTCCGTCCGTGCGTCCGTTAACTTTTTAAAACGTTTACTCCTCTGACACCATAGGTCCAATTGCAACCAAACTTAGTATGGTTATTAATTAGCATTCGGTGCTTAGAACTGATGTGGGGATTTTTGATTCGTCGTAGCTGGCCGCCGTGGCTAACAATAGAACATAGGCGTAAATTGCAGTTTTTTAAAAATAATTCAAAAACGGCTACAGAAATCAAAATTCTGGCATTTGATATAAGTGATCAGCACTCAAGATCTACCTGCCCTGAAATTTTGAAGAAGATCCGACAACCCATGTAGAAGAAATTGCCCTTTTTCTTGATTTTTTATGAATTTTGCACTTGTTAATAAAGCTCAAAATCTTAAAAACTATATAAGATATTTGAGAAATTTAAATTGAATATTGTTCAGCACATCATGATCTACAAACAATGTAATAGAGTCAACGTTGTAGGACCGTTCATTTTAGGAGTTATTTCCCTTAGAACGTCGTTATTGACAATTTTCACAGTATTTCTTCTTTACACTTAAAACGTCAACTCCTCTGACACCTTAAGCCCAATTGGTCCCAAACTTGGTATAGTGCTTTATTAGCAGTAGATGTATAGAACTTATATTGGGAATTTTGATTATTTGTAAAACATGGCCACTGTGGCTAAAATAGAACATAAGGATAAATTATAGTTCTTTGCTGATAACTCACAAACGGTGACAGATTTTCACTGGTATAAAGCCGGTCAGCCCAATATGGCGGTGCTTAATATTAGCAAAATAATTATATTGATTTAACAACACTTTCAAAGAGTAAAAAGCTCAAATACGAATGTTCGAAAAAAGCATCAACATTATTGTCTGAGTTTTTCTTGTCAATATTTCGGTCAGGTATACGTGTTTCTCATAATCGGCGTTCAAAATTTTTGCCAAGATGAGTGTAACTGCAACGTTGTAATGACCATAACTGGAAAGGTGGATGGGTGTAACTGGCATAGTCCGTCAGAACATCAATCCGTAGAAATTAGTTTGATTTGCAAAATAAATGAAAAAGTTTTTTGTTAAATGTGTATTGGGGGCTGGGATAGTTAAACAGAAGTTTCAGCTTTATTTTTGTCGGTGGAGGGTGACCAGGGTCTGGGGTTAGTCACAATTATATATATTTTTTTTAATTATACATGTACGTTTCTTATATATAGCTTATGTGAGCCTTTAAGAAAAATATCAATTTCAATTTAAATGAAATGAAGGAATAACTTTCCAGCCTTAGCCTTTAGAATATTCGAATTTGGAGTCATATATGGCAGCTAAGGTGCTAATTTTACCCCCCCCTCCTCACCGCAAACAAAGTTTGGGGGTTTTTAGGAATCATTCTGTCTTTCTGCTCGTCTGTCCGTCCGTCCCTATGTCCACATAACTCCTTATCCGCTCAACAGATTTTGATGAAACTTTACATGAAGGAAGTTCATCATATATGGATGTCGGTGGAGAATTTTCATAGCTCTCGGATATCATTCAGGGGACTTAGATCACCTAGCAAGCGCAAATCCACCTTAACCGCTTGATGCATTTTTAAATTTTTGATGAAACTTTACATGAAGGAAGTACATCATATGTAGATGGACATGAAGGATTTTTATTTTTATTTTTGCTTGTTAAGTTCGGATTTAAAAATTTTGTTTTCTCTATATTCTTTGGCGATCCACTAAATTAGACGTTTCTTGACCAGAAACCATTGTGATGCAGCATGTTGGGGGAAAATTAACGTCTCTCTCGTTAAAGAACCCTGTTGCCGGTCTCCACCCATAGAACCTCATACAGGATTCCTCTTTTCCGTTGGCATTCAAAACTCACTGTGTCTTCATTTCTTCCACGTCGTCATCATCATTTCATGTTCTTTTTACCAATGAGTCCTTTCATGGTCATCTCTCCAATATTTAGCTGAATTTGTACTGCTTGAAGGTAAAGCTGCTGCATGCAATATGTACCTACCAAAACACCGACCATTTAACTTAAAAAGGGGGGGGTAGGTTTTTTTCGACCACAAAAATAAATTTCCCTACCAACAAAGGATGGATGATTTTGACGGTACCCCCTTTTTTTCTTAATTAGGGACCTTAAGGGTTAATATTTTTTATTAAACTGTTATTTATTTGTCTGCTTATGAAAAATGATTTCCTTGGGTGGAAAGTCCAACAAAGGCTGTATTTGTCCAAAAACATTGTCATTCTACCATGGGCTGCATGTGTCCAGAGCAATTGACTATCCCTCTTTGGCCTAAAACATTCAGGGTTCGACATGTTGCGGTCGTATCATGCTGCGCTCGGTTAAGCTTTTTATTTCTCAAAATATTTTGAATTTTAACTGAAATTTGATGAAAAATTATTTGTCAGCAGTGGTTAATGAAAAAATAATTTTCTGAAGAAGGATTTCTGCTATATACACTAATTCTAATGAGGAAAATCAAGTTTTCTGTCTTAATGCCACTGTGTGCGGAATACTTTTTTCTGACCATATCAAACTCCTCCTTTTAAAGTTAAATGGTTGGTCCCTTACTAACTAACTAATGAAGATGTGGCATCAGCGTCTACTGACCATTTTGAAGGTAACTGGCCGTTTTTCATTGTTGTTTTTAAAAATGTTCGCTTGTTTATGTGGCCTGTGTCCTGCGCATCTATTCCGGATCCTATTATACATGTCTTATCGCAAAAAGTACCAGGAAAATCATTTATTTGGCGGTCCACAAAGGGATGGATACTTTACTTGCATGAATCGTGACTTTCTCCACACATGTTGACCAACTATGTCAGTGGTCAGGGTTTCTGTTATGTAAATCTGACAAACCCTGCGGTTGACAGATACTATATTAAGCCATCTACGGTACACACTTTGGCCGCTCTGTGTGCTCAGCACTTACCCGATGTTAGAATCTCAAGACCCTTTAGAGTCGGCTAGGTTATGTTGCAGGCCTTTTTGACTCAAATGCCCCACACGCCTACATGTCTTAAAAGTCTGTGTGATTATAATAAAACAATCATAGTATATTTCATGTACACAAGCAATCAAACATTCGTTCTAAATGAATGAGATTATACATGTTTCAAGCTAGCGTCAACTTCATTTTCATACTAACTACAGTTAGTACGTCCACTGCAGTGTACCAAAGTTTTGCAGTTACGGGCATCTTATTTTCCAATTACGGTCATCATAACCCGCAGTTACACTCATCTGTTCAGATCTGGAAACGCTGTATACGGTAAATTTTTCGCATGATGATGCATTTTTATTGATTCTTTGAGGTGAACTAAAGTTCTCTGGTAGATCATTGTTTTCAAAAACGCACAACAAAACGAAAAACTAAGAAAATTCTACTGTCCTGTTTTGGCTGCCGCCATATTGGGATGACCGTAACTGCAGTTACGGTCATCGGGTTTATACCAGTGGATTTTTAAATTCTTAAGTGTTCTGCACTTCAAGATCTACATGCCCTGAAATTTTGAAGAAGATCCAACAACCTATGTAGGAGTTAATGTCCTTCTTGGGTTTTTTTGTTTGTGCAAATTTTGCACCTATTGAACGCAATTTCTTAAAAACCATGTAAGATATTTGAGAAATTTAAATCGCATATTGCTATACACACCAAGATCTACAAATTATGTAATAGGGTCCATGTTGTAGGACCTCTTCTTTAGGAGTTATTCCCCTTAGAAAATCAAGAGTTACAATTTTTCACAGAATTTTTCATAACATTGAAAATGTTAACTCCTCTGACACCTTCAGTCCAATTGAAACCAAACTTGGTATGGTTGTTAATTGGCATAAGGAGTACAGAACATATGTGGGGATTTTATTTGGTTGTATAACATGGCCGCCGTGTTTAACAAGACCAATCGATGTCTGGCCCTAAGTGGCACGGCAAAACGTTCTAGGCCCAATATGGAATGTCAATAGCTTTTGACACTTGCATCCTATGGTGGACTGGAAATGCATATTTGTCACATTGTCAATTTCCCAGCGTTTGACCCCCTAATTGCTAGACAGAAAAGGTGGGGTCAAGAAGAAATTTAGCTTCCATTTTGTATTCAACATGTGGCAAAAATCAAATTGCAATTTTTTTTCAAAATCGGACCATAAATTGGATTTTTGTCAATTCTCAACGAAAAAAGGCAGTGGCGGATCCAGGGGTGGGGGGGGGGGGTTCCGGGGGTCGGACGCCCCCTTTCCTCCGAAATTTTCAAATTTTTATGTAGATTTTCAGCAAAATTGGTCTGGAAACCCCCCCCCTTTTTCGAAAATTTCTGGATCCGCCTCTGAAAGGGGAGACATTAAAAATCATACCATTGGATCATTTAATGGCAAGGAACATCACTGTAAAATTTCATATCAATCAGTCAATCAGAATTAGATTTTTTAAAACGAAAAAAAAATCAACCCCACACTTCATTTTATTGTAAGTAACATTACTGTGATACCTGTCACACTATAACGTTTTAGCCAACGTGTGCCGACGTTTTCACAGTATGTAAACCTGTGTGCCTGAAATGTCTTAATTATGTTAAATGTGTAGGCTTATTAATGTTTTCTTGGGAAAATTGCGTAAGTGTTAAAAAGCTAGGTAAGTAAGCTTGTATCAAATGGCATGGGTTATGCACTTTTGGACTTCCATGTCCAAGATGACGAAATGGCCATGTGCAGGGGGTTGCCAGGTTTATAAAATGGAAACCTTAACCACTGACCATAGTGGGCGGACGTTAAAAATCCATTTGTGAACCCATAGTAGTGCCCCACATACGCTAAATTTCCATCCTACCCATCTTTCCCTTTTTACAGTGGTTTCAAAAGTTTGCTTAACCTTTAGTTACTTAATCCGCCTTATTATATTTTTATCATCATTTTATTCTTATTTTATCATCATCTTTATGTTTATCGCCCTTATATAATCTATATTGTGTTGCTATGCCGTAAAACTACAACACCCTCACTTACTTACTGCACTTATGCCATTTACAAACATCTAGAACAGTACATGTAGGTGAGCAATATTGTGATACTGTGTTGTTTCTTAGCAAGCGAACATTTATACTTGCCTGCATCTTTCAAGGAAAAGACTGCATCCAAGCAAGAAGAATAGAGAGTAATTTGGATAGGTTATCATCCCCCTGATCTTTGACAACGAGTAAAACCTTGTATGGATAAATCAAGCATGTCTGCTGCAAGATCATCTTCGTCAAAAATCTCAGTTTCGGACGGGTTTACATTTTAAGTTGATTAAGATCTATTGAAGACCTTTGGGCTTGGTGTTTATATTGTTTTAGAGTCTTTAATAACTTCTTTTTGGGGATCAAACATAGAATGTGCTTTCCAGCTATAATATTATCTACTATAGTATTGTTAAAATTTGTGATTATTTGTTTACAACTAAACAGTACCTGGGAATGAATGTTAATGAGATAATATATCGTATCATATATATCCTTAGAGTTTGTTAACTTCCTGTGAATTTTGTTCCTTATCATCACAAAAATAGTTTATATAATCGACAAAACAATAAATGTCATAAAACCCGATCTTCAATTCAGAAAAACCTAAAATTTTTATTCATACAAACGTCAACAAGGACACAGTCTTATACTTTTTGCCACATCAATAAGGCTTATAGTACCACTGCAAAAAGAATACAGTCAACAAAATCACAAAAGTGGTAAATCATTTCTGCATTTCGAAAATGTTTTTACTAACAATATACGTGTTGAGTGTTGATACTGTTGTAAAATATGCAGTTGCAACCATACAAAGGTCCAAAGTCTGTTTTTTCTAATGTCAATGGTACCATTCTATACTGATATTGCCCTTTGATAAAACAATTTTCTGTAGTTTGAAGGTTTCTTATTGTACTTGAACCCCATATGTACTTTTATTAGTATTTTGAAGCATATAGGTAATGTGATTTTAAAGGGAGATGTGAAAATTCTGCAATAGATCAATCAGACTAGATGTTTACTTCCTAAAACGTTAAGAAGCTGACACATTTAACGTAATTAAGATATTTTAGGCGCACAGGTTTACATACTGTGGTTTTAGAATATATTTTCAACACGCTGGTGTGCGTTGCGTAAGTTTTGTATACGTTATGAACACGCTACAAACACGTTAGCGAACGTCAGCGTGCGTTGGTGAACGACGAGTGCGTCGCAAATTTTTCAACATGCTTAAAAGTTGAGTGCACGTTGGAATGCGTTTGACGAACGCTAAGCTAATTGGAAACGAACGTGTCTAGCGATAATACAGTGAACGTCTAGCGTCAGTCTATAACGACCAAGAAACTTACACTGTATTCAACGTGTTTAAAACGTATACAGAACGAGTAACGACAGTCCAACTTCAATACTCATTTGAAATCATGTGTATCTTTAATATTCATTGAGCACACGCGTTTGTCCCTATTAAGGACATCCGTCAAGCTGTCTGCAAATATTTAGGATTAGTCAAATGCTATAAAAAGGATGCTAGGCAAACTCTACATACCGGTATTTCTCACATGTATATACTCATTTGAGATTTTGAGAGTTTGTTAACACGTGAAAGCATTCCTCTCTGTATATTTTTGACATATCAAAATATAAAAATAAAATCTACACTATATTTTATTCTTTTAGACTGAGTGCAAAAATCCTCACTATTGGTTAAATCAAAGCGTTAAAGCGTTTATAGGCAAGCGAAATATATAAATACTGTAAAAGTTCATGATGTTTGCGAAATAATAATTTTGGTGAGCGAAGAAAGGATCGTCATGCATATGCTCTCAAAGTTAATGAACACAATTACACGCACATGACAGGTATCGTGTGTAAACGGTATCGATTGAAACACCCCTTCGATTTAAATGCACTCGTCCCATTGATGTGTTTTAGGTACTGAATTTATGCATGAACCATACCGTATCCTTGCGTTGACCAATCAAATAAGAGAAATATTTATATGACCCAATCAAGTAATAGATGAATACATAATTTATATTCTATCGCCTTAAACCATATAGTTCGTCAGTAAAATGCAAATAAGGAATAAATAAAACTTGTGCCGATCCTTTAAAATGCCTATAAAAATGGAGATTTATAAAAGTGTGTATCATTTTAACAAATATTGAAAAGTAATAAAGAAAATAAAGCATTTTTCAAAGACTGGACGCAGGAAGATCACTCCGTCTAGACTGAAAAAAACGCGAAAATCATCACTACTCTATAGACTCCATAAGGCTTCGCTGCGCTTGCCTAAAAACGGGTTTAGAATAATCATACATTCATATTACCAGAACGCTGAAAACCAATATTTTTATAACGAATCTAAATTAACATGATGTATCTATAATTATTAATTAATCCAGCAATACAATTAAGCCAGATAATAGATCTATTTGGCTACTGTGAAATATTACTAAAGAAAAGAACAGAAATCCTAGGTCACCCCACCAAGAGAAAAAAATTATAAGTTAGACTAACGCTATGAATGCGTTCTGCAGTCGTCACACATGCGCTAGGCAAACGTCAAGTACGCTAGACAAACGCTATAGATAAGTTTTGAATAAGTTTGTCGTGCGTTGCAGGTAGTTAGTCTGACGCTTTGAGGTCGTTCACCGAGATATTTTTTGAAACTTTTTACAGCGACTGGCAACGTGTTCCAACGTTTTAGAACATTATTCGAACGTTCGGCCCACGTTGGCTAACACGTTATAGTGTGACAGGGCATTAAAGTTTCATAGCATTTGGTCAACCAGGACAAAATTTATTGTGAAAACAAATAAAAAGGTTGCTTTTTGGCCCATTTAAGGCCCCTAATTTTAAGCGGAATTATAAAATGATCCCAAAAGGCAGATGTACATATTCAATATATCTGTAATTGCTGTGTAAAATTTCAGAAAGATCGAGTATTTGGTTTTTGGGATTCAGATTACACAAGAAAGACACACAGGCGTTTGGGTCCAGGATTTTATTTTATTTTAAATAACGTGTATATAAAAATTTTCATCTTGTCTATATACTATTTCCATAGTACATAGACGAGATGAAATTTTTTGTATTCACGTTATTTATAATAAAATAAAATCCTGGACCCAAACGCCTGTGGAAAGACACTCTATAGCGCTACGGACGGACGGAGTGACCCGACTCCTAGATCTGCTTTTGCCTTTGCGCAGGTATAAATAGAACATAGAGGTAGATTGCATTTTTTTGCAAATAACTTAAAAAAATGGTGACCGATTTTTAAATTCTGATGCAAATACAAAAGTGATCAGCATTTCAAGATCTACCTACATGAACCCTGAACGTTTGAAGATCAAACAACCAATGTGGGAGTTATCATTCTTTTCTAGTTTTTTTCCAGAATTTTGCAGTTATACTATTTAATTTCTTAAAATTCATAAAAGATATTTAAGAAATTTTAATTGTTAAGCAAACTCAGATATACAAAATATGAAACAGAATTAAAGTAGTAGGACCATTCATTTTAGGAGTTATTCCCCTTAGAAGAATCTTAGAATGAGAGCTTTGGACAGCTTTAATAATTGCTAAAATATTACTCTATATTTTACTGCATCAAGTTAAACCATGTTGTCAGATGACCCATTATCAAAAGTTATGATTCTTCAGTCATGTCAGTGTCAAATAGCTATTGCTTAATAACCTATAGGTCAAGCACATAAGTCAGGTGAGCGATTCAGGCTCTTGGGAGCCCCTTGTTTTTTTCTTATGTTGAACGTTTCTTTTTATTTTCAATTCGTCTTGTCTTTTGTGTCTTCTGATTTTGCCTTTTCGGATTCAAGATGTTTGAATATTTCAACACTGCTTCTATCAATATCGGCATTCAAAGATGTGTAATTTTCCTTTTTGTGTGATTTTATTGGTGTACAATATCCAAAGATTATCCATTAGGGTTGCTACAAACTTTACAAATCCAATTAAAGACTAGTTGAACAACAGCTAATATCCCTAATATCTTATAAATTATTTTTTATATGATATCTCATAAAGTTTATAAGATATCTTATAAAGTTTATGAGATACATGTATCTCATAAAGTATATGAGATATCTTATAAAATTTATGAAAAATCTATAAAGAGGAATAAATGTAAAAACGGCTTGCCATACATGTTGGTCTTAAATCATCAACTTTATTTCTTGCCGGATCATTCCGTTGAAATTAAGCTGGAAGTTAATTAAGCTTGTTGTCAATGATAATCTCAAGGTCGTTTGGTTGTACAAAATAAAAGTTTTCTTGATTCTGTCCCCGAGTCTGTTCAAAAGTGAATGCCCTTGATCTGACCAGTTCGTTAGTTTTTTCGAATCATTTTACATGAAATTTATCATGTTTATGTTTTGCTGATTCATTTGGAATTGGTGTAGATTTACACAGTGACACATATATAAACACATGCGTGTGTTGCCTGACGAATTATTAGAATAGAATAAGAATAATTTGATTGACTCAAGCACATTATAATAATGGCACAGGCCCAATGAACAATATATAATAACAACAGTGGTTTACAAAAGAATATATGATCATACAAAATGACTAGAAATTTACACAGAGTATACAATAGACTACACTGTAGTTATACACAAAGTGACTGGTTTCGAGTGGAAAAACATTTACTAATAAAGGATGAAGTAACTTTTAATAGAGCTGCTATCAAAACAATTTATCAATTTTTTATTATCAATATTATTAGATATTCCAAGATGTTTTATTATTTCATTTTGAAAAGACTGTCTAAATTCTGTATATTTTTCACATTGTGCTAAAAAATGAACTTCATCTTCTATTACATTTTTGTCACACATTTTACAAAGTCTATTATTCAAAGGTATTGAATTGTGTCTGCCCTTTTCTATTTCTAAACAATGAGCACTTAATCTCATTTTACTTAAATAAGAACGTTCTGATTTGTTTTTAATTAAGTCAACATAGGAACTTCTTGTATTTTTTATAAAAATATCTGTAAAAAAAGGAGTTTATTTGAATATAATATTTGTGCATTTTGATTTTGTAAACTTTGATCTAAGACTCGTTGTTTAATAAAAGGGATCAAAGGTTTGAAAGAGTTATTTCTTTCTTTTATATGTGAAAAACCTAAATCATTTAATATTTTAGAGACTTTTTCAAACCATTTGTTTTTGGACTTTGTCACTTGAAATATTTTGTAAACTTAAGTATTAGGATGTGAGAGAATGTGATCTAAATATTTGATGCATAGTAAGTTTATTTTATTTTTTAAGTTTATTCTTCCAAGTTCTGCTCTGCAAGCACAATTTATTGTTTTACAATGAACACCTAAAATCTCCTTTATAAATTTCATTTGTAGATTTTCAACAACATTATGATCATCAGATGAGATGTCTACTCCCCATATTTCAGAACAATATAAAAGTATTGGAGTTACTAAAGAATAAAATAATTTTTCTAAAAGTTTACATGGGTTGTCAAGTCCAATGGATTTTTTTTTTATCTTAAACCAAGCCTTTCTAGCTTTCTCTGCCAGAATTGAAATTGCTACATTAAAGTTTCCATTACATTTTAGAGTAATACCAAGGTAACAGTATTTTTCAACTGTTTCCACTATATTTCCATTGTAGGAGAATCTGTTTAAGTGTGTTTTTCCATTTGATTTAAAGACTAAAACTTTTGACTTTTCTGTATTAACTTGTAATTTCCATTTTGTGCAGTATTCATTTAATATGTTCAAGCTAGACTGTAGCCCTTCTTCACTTTCTGATAATAAAACTATATCATCTGCGTAGAGCAAGCAATTAATTAAAAGGTTGTCTATCATTGTATATTGACAGGGTTACAGTTATTTGATTTCAACTCAGAAACAATATCATCCATAAAAATATTAAAAAGTGTAAGACTTAAAATATCTCCTTGTTTGACTCCACAGTTGGAGAAAAATGGTTCACTTAATCCCTGTGAAAATTTTATTCTTGTTAAGGTACTATTCTACATGGATAATATAATCTGAAGTATTTCATGAGGTAATTTAGCTTTGAAAAGTTTGAAAAATAGTCCTGTACGCCAAATAGTATCAAATGCTTTTCGCAGATCTATAAATGCTGCAAAAACTTTCTTCTTCTTGTCTTTGTAGTGGTCAATAATTGATTTCAAAGAGAAAATATGGTCAGCTGTTCTACTTTTTCCTTTAAATCCAATCTGGTTTTCACTTAATATTGGATTTTTGTCTATATGTGCTAACATTCTATTCAGAATTACTCTATTAAATAATTTACCCAGATTAGAGGTAATTGATATTCCCCTATAATTGTTAGGATCAAATTTACAACCTTTTTTGTGTAAAAGTACCAAAAAACTTTCATTTCAACTTTTTGGAAACTTACCATTGTTAAAGATAAGATTAAATAATTTTTCTAAAGGTTTAAGAATGGTTAATCCTCCATTTTTAAGCATCTCATTCGAGATAAGATCATTTGATGTACTCTATTTTAATTTTAAAGCTTTTATTTGTTTAGCTATTTCATCAATGGTTATATCGTCTAAATGTTCTGATTTATTTCCTTTAACTTTGAACAAATTTTGTGTTTGATTTTCAATTTGAGCTTGAAAGTCATTATTATTTGCATTATCTGTATTTAGTTTTCTATAAAAATCAATAAAAGTTTGATGAGGTAAATCCCCAGTAGTCTTAGGTGGGCTGTTGATCCTATCAAGCTTGTTAAGAAGTTCCCAAAATGTTTTTGAATCATTATCTAAATTTCTATTAATATTATTTATGATATTTTGTTTATAAATGCGAGCCTCATGTTTACAGGCTCTCCTATATTTAGATTTCAAAGTGTAAAATGACTTTCTATATTCTCCATTGTATGGGAATCTATTGACTAATGTTTCATAATTTTTCATACTGGTTCTTAACTCATGACAATTATCAGTAACACCAAGGTTTTTTAAAAGATTTTCTCTTTCTTTTACCTGGATGTACATTAACAAACTTTACTGATTGTTTTGCACAGTCAATCAGTATTGTACTGAAAGATTGGGTGATGGAATAACTGTCTGAAAAATTTGTTTCAATAAAATTTGAAAATTTTGTCTTATATGTTATGCTGTCTATATTTGCCCTAAATTGAGACACTGAATCATTTACCTGGTAAAGGATCAAATTTACAATCATGATAGGATTCTGTGTTATTAAAATTGATTAGATAATGCATAAAAATCATGTACTTTAAAATAACCAACTGACTTGGCAATATCTATAGATTATTTAGGTTATTTCCTGTTAATTCCAAATTAGCTCATACACAACAGAATAAGATGCATTTATCAAAGAAAATTTCCTTTTTGTTATTGTTTCATTTAAGGAACTACTTTGTATCTACTTCTCAAGGTAAGGCGACTTGTTGTTAAATCTAAGTTGTTACCTATAGCCTCCATCCCGTGATTATATAGAACCCTCAAAATACCATCAAATAGAAGTTCAAAACAAGGAACTATAGCATTATACTTATATTGGGTTATAATAATGTTAGTGTGAATAAAGAAAGGGATATACATGATAATGTGGTGTATTTGAAGTATTAACAAAAACACGTCTAGTATCTACATTGTATTATTAAAGACTAAAAGAATGACAGAGTTTACAAAGTATGCAGAACACACACAACGATATATAAATTGATAAACATAGAGATGTTACAGCGACAAGTGTTAAGGGTGTGTTGTTGTGAGAATAGTTAAGGTGAATAAACCATTGGCATTAAAACATATATATCAATTTGTAAATACTTAGGGACTGGTCAATATTTATTAAAGTGATAGGACCAGTGCAAATAGACATTTTCACTATCTGCAAATAGACATTTTCACTATCAGCCGAAACCGAAACCGATACCGAAATCGAAACCGAAACTGAATTCAACTGTTTAGAAAACATTTATTTTTTGAAACTTTGAATGTCCGATTAAATGTAAATTGTTAAACCTTAAAAGTCGAATTTATTTGTGCATATGTTTACTCGGCGAGTGTCAGCATTTTGATTCAGCTCTTATGTTGGTGTATTAGTGGTTACCTTTCAAGAATTCTGATGAATAGTTCAATTGTCTTCTTACAGTTGACTGAATATAATAATGTAATGGCCTCCAAAACGGTTTCCTTTCAATATCTTATATTAGTATACAAATTCAAAATCATGTCTGATTAAATGACTCCTGATTGGTTTAATTATTTTTGGCTGTTTATTGTTCTTAGGTGATAATCTTCACTGTCTTTTGTATCTTTTGTATCTTATGGTAGTGTTGTGTTTCGTGTTACTACTGGGCCCTTCGAACAATAAGGAAGAAAAATGTTGGCGCAATAAAACTTGGTTTTACCCATCATTCGTTAGATTCCTTTATCAAGTCAAGGACTGCTGCAATTTTCAGTTTCTCCGGTGGAATTTGCCGGATTTGTTTTTTCGACATATAAGATTGATCATCAAAGTTAATTTCATGCATCAATCTGTATGTCAATGCATCTTCTGGGTGCCTAATGAAGCCTTATTTCTCTGTTAGCCCGTCAGTGTCTCTTGCGTCATTTCCTTGTTCAACGATCAAATAGCAACATTCCGTCCGCTCCAGCTTATAAAATTTCGTATCATAATTGATTTGTTAGTCCAGAGCTTGCGGAAATTACATCGATTTCCCTAGCAGAGCGTCACACTTGACACAGAAATTACTAACATAGGATAATATCGATTCTCGGTTGTTGTCTTCAATTAAAACATTTTGTGGTAGATACCACGTACTTGTAGACAAATATAGGAATTCTATCCCTCAGATGCGGCAGATTTTGGTTTGTCACAGTTTTGTTTTGTCTGATTTGACAAAGATGGATAGGAAGTGATCAGCGGAGCGGTTGTGCTATAGCAGGCAGGGACCGCTTATTCTTCCAGAGCACCTGAGTTTATTCTTGTTACGACTTAAGTCCGCGTTGTTCATTTCTGTTCAGTTGATTATGTGTTTTGTGTTTCCTCATGCTGTTCTAGTTCGTGTTTACCGATCTTGTCGTTGCCTTTCCGGACTTTTGACACTCGAATGCCCCATTGGGCCTCTTTCTTCCGACAAAGGTACTGTCAATTCTTGTCATTAAAAATTGGATAATGATGAAGATATTCAAGATTAAAACATATAACATAAAAGTGCCCCTATTTCATCAACAGATTTTAAACGGGGGATAAATAAAATTAATAACGAAACTATTTAGCTTGAAGAATCGATCCCGAGTCAAATAGAACCATACACTCATAGGTGTTTCACAATGCGCTATCATTAGACCTTTGTTATACATGGCATATACAAAAGACATCCAATAAAAGGACACATATTGGGATATTCGTTTTTGCTAAACACATTAATGCACAGAGCAATCCCAAGAACTAAGTATTTCAGACAAGAAGACTATGATGTTGTAGAGAAGTGGCAACAACATTTTTCATAAAATCTAGATAAAAGTTATCATCATCAAAATTGAATCGAAAAGTAAAAACGTATCAACTACTAGTATCTCAAGCAACAAGGCCATGGACAAACAAGTTGAGTTCATTGCTGCTAAGGAAAATCGATCGAAAGTATCAGGCTCACAATTGTCGAATGACATGAAGTACACATTGTAGCAAACAAAAACAAACACAAAGACTTAGAATGACACGAAAACAAATCGTTTACGAATTAAATACATATTTGATTAACAGTAGCACTGATTATTACATAATTTTCTATGTCCAAAACAGTGTTATGCATCTGCATCATAAAAGACTGAATATGATGCATTTAACAAACTTTATAAATTAACAAAGAAAAAAACCCAACACAAATCATTGTAATAGACTTAAAAATGCCATGCTGATTGATGTTTGGTAGTTGTTTTTTTTTGTTACCCGATTCTTCGTGTTATACTCATTCGTGTTACTGATTTCACCATTGCTTTTTCAGACTTTCAAATGCGTCATTTCAGTACACAAGCCCATATCAAAATGGGTATATAATATATTATATTATATATTATAATGACTAAACAAAAAGCATTATGAATAAACCACAAGAAAAACGTTCTTTGGACATCTCCAAGTAGCAAATAATGATAATGACACAGTATATGCGTTCCATACTTTTGGTTTCGATTTCGATTTGGTTTCGGATTCGGTTTCGGCTTACAGTGAAAATGTCTAATGGTATTAGGAAACATACTTTTTTCTTTGAAAATCTTGATAGGGCCAAAACTTTTTTTTCCACCAGCGCTGATAGGACAGCAACTTTTTTTTTGCGAAAAAAAAATGTTAGTGTTTACCAAAAAAGCAAAAGTAACTAGCAAATAGAATATTTCATAAAATTTTGGAGGTGCAAAATTTAGATAATTGTTTTCACCTTGATATAACAAAATATAGCCAAAAATAATTATATCCAACAAAGTTTATTTGTATGAGGAGTATATAGAAATAAGTTTAAAAATTGATATGACATTAACTTTTTTTCATTACAACACATATAGGACATTTTTGTTGTTGTTGCTTTTTTCATATGTAGGACATAAACTTTTTTCGCTTTTGAAATTTTAAATGCACCGGTCCCAACTCCCTAATAAATATTGACTGGTCCCTTAACACACCCCTTAAATTGAGAAGCAATTAATGTCTGTGCTAGAGTAATGAAATCCTAACTATGAATGAAAATATTTACAGTCACTTATCTAAACTTAATAAAAATATTTAAACGCAATTTACAAAGTCACATTTCTTCAATTAAACGTTTCGGTTTACGTCTAGTTCTTTCTGGATATCTGCGCGTGTCACTTTCGCTACTAGTGTCAATAACCGGCATTGGATTTTCACTTATATTATTGTCATTGTCAGTGTCTATATTCTCGGTTATAACATCTGGCTGGTGGGCTGTTGGTCTCATCTCTGTACTTCGGATCTGATCGGTGTGTCGTCTCCAGCGGGCACCTTCAGGAGTCATAACTTCGTACATCAGAGGTCCCGTTCGATTTACAATGTTTGCAGTTTTTTACTTATTTTCTCCCCTGTAATCGCGTACATTCACACTTTGTCCAGGTTCAAATTGTCTCAGTTTATTCTTTGAAATATTAAACGATTTACTGAATTGTTTGTCATTCACAACAGTTTTGACATCAGGCTTTCATAAATCCAAACGTGTATGTAAATTTCGTCCAAGAAACATCTTTGCTGGCGTTTCGTTTGTCGTAGAATGAGATGAATTTCGATACGTTATCAAAAAGTTTGCAAGTTTGTGGTTAAGCGATATCGGCTGAGATGACATAGCTTTTAAACTTTGTTTCAGACTTTGTACAAATCTCTCGGCCAATCCATTAGTAGCTGGGTGGTATGGAGCTGAGCGAAAATGTTTGATTCCGTTTGTTGTGACAAATTTACGGAATTCTTCTGAAATGAATTGTGGACCGTTGTCCGTGACTATTTGTTTCGGAATACCATTCCTCGCAAAAACTGAACGTAAAATGTCAATACGCAAGACGGTAAGCAGTGACCTATGGTCATGTTGAAGACTGCTTGCTGTTTTCCGTTGTGATTTTTTTGAATTGCTGTTTGTTTATGTTTGTTGTGTCGCGTACACTTATTCCACATCTCAATATCGTCTATCTATAGTCTGTCCTGTAGTTGTCGTTCGCATCGGAAATACTTCTGGCCATTTCGAATGTGCGTCTATAATAACGATGAACATGCTGTTCATGAACGGTCCCGCGAAATCAATGTGTAGTCTCTCATACGGTGTACTTGGCCATTCCCATGGATGTAACGGCTCGGTTTGCGGATTCTTTGCATGAAGTTGACATCCCGAACACTGTTTCGCCAACGTTTCAATGTCTGCGTCTATTCCAGGCCACCACACGTAACTCCTCGCGATAGCTTTCATTTTAACCACTCCGGGATGTCCTAAATGTAACATCTCTAGAACTTCATTGCGCAGTTTGATCGGAATCACGACTCGTATTCCCCAAAGAATACATCCTTGATGAATGGTCAATTCTTCACGGCGCGTGTAAAACGGCTGTAAGAACTGTTTGTTTGGTTTTGTCCAACCTGTCATAGTGTATTCGTACACTTTGCTTAGTACGTTTTCTCTCTGCATTTCGCGATTCACGGTAGCACTGTTGATTGGCGCTTGTTCTATTTGCTCGGTATAGAACAAATCTACGGAATCTGGCTTGTCCTCTGTTGATTCATACGGCAGTCGCGATAATGCGTCGGCATTTGTATGTTGTTTCGTATTACGGTACTCAATGTCATAATCGTATCCTGTAAGGTACAGCGCGTATCGCTGTAGTCTCGCGGCAGTTGTCATTGAAATTCCTTTCATCGGGTTAAAGATCGAAACGAGAGGTTGATGATCTGTTATCAACGTGAAATGTCTCCCAAACAGATAAATGTGGAATTTCTTTACTCCAAAGATGATAGCGGTAGCTTCTTTGTCTATCTGTGATCGGTTTTGTTCCGTTTTTGTAAGTGTACGTGACGCGAATGCTATCGGTCTTTCGCTTCCGTCGTCCATGATGTGTGATATCACGACTCCTACGCCAAACGGAGAGGCATCGCAGGCTAAACGAATAGGGCGTTTCGGATCATGGTGACATAGCACTAGATCGGACGTGACTAATTCTTTAAGCTTTCTAAAACGAAGATTCGCATTCTTTATCCCATCCACGTCGCCAAATAATTGTGGTGTATTTGAAGTATTAACAAAAAACACGTCTAGTATCTATGTATTGTATTATTAAAGACTAAATGAATGACAGAGTTTACAAAGTATGCAGAACACACGCAACGATATATAAATTGACTTTACTATAGAACTGTCAAAGTTAAATGTTACAGCGACAAGTGATAAGAGTGTGTTGTTGTGAGAATAGTTAAGGTGAATGAACCATTGGCATTAAAACATATATATCAATTTGTAAATATTTAACAGATAACTGCAAATATGCTCTTGCAAATTTTTTTATTGTTTCAAGCGGGATCAGAACCCATACTGGAAACCACATGGAAACACTGCCGCCTTCAGGCTTGCATTTCAGGTCTCAACTTAAGAGCCAATCTGTGAGAAAACCATACAATTTTGTTCCAAACCAATATTTTCATATCAACTTAAGGGATGGTTTAAATTAAAGACCCCCATGAAAGTCTTATTTTGGCAAAATATTTTTTTCCGGGAAATTCAAGATGGCCGACCTAAAGGGTTCATCAATATTCCTGGCTTTCTTTACGAAATCAGCTTGCAAAACCTCATGTATATTGAAGTTCTTCTGGTCTATTTATCTTCAAATTATCAATTGTTGAACAGTAAATATTTAAAGGGTAATACCTTTGCTTTCAAAATATAGGGAAATTTTGAAAATCTTAATAACCATAACCTAGCATCCCTAGGGGAGAAATTGGCAATTTTTCAAATTTAAACAAAAACATAAAAATACTTGAATTTTAACATTGTTTAATGTCTAAGGCAGGCTCTTTCAGTCTAATATCTAGTGGTAATCAATTATCTCCCCTGCGGAAAAAAGCTAATGTGTTTTTAAATTTTTAACGATGACAACGACGATGGCGACGGCATGTAAACAATCTTCAACTTTCATTTATTGCGCATGGACCTGACTACTATCATATACGTTGGACATGTCATGTTATTAAAGAATCTTTTCTGTTGCGTTAACAGTTGTTTATAAGGTCAACAAAAGTGCACATTTTAACAAATCGAGTGAAACTTGCTGGACGTTGGAAAAAAATAAAATGTCAACTCAACCTTAAAAAAATCACACAAGGCGTAATACCTGCAGTACATTCTCCAAATTTGTGGGAATGTTGGGTTATTACCTTTTCTTACGACAGATATTAGTTTGGAAATTATATTTTACTGTTATCACTTAACGATCCATTTGAATTCAATGTGTAACTATGAAATACTTTCAAGGGACACAACCAAGTTCTATCTTTCATTAATGATAAACATGATAAAAGGGGGGCATTCCTATTTTTAAAACGGATGACTGAAGATTGAATTGGACATTTAATCCAATACAATGCAAATTCATTTGTTGTTGATCCCAATTTACGGACACCGGTCAAAAAGGTAAACATGTTCTATGACGTAATCAAATTCAACAGGTAAATCGTGTACTTTTAAAGAGAAGGTTGTCAAGACGGACTAGAAAAATAGGTCTTTTTCTTAATTTTATTTTGGCTTAACCTCTTGCAGTACATGTCTGAAAATTTGCAGATGGGAAGATATACATTTAAACAAATAGACTGTGATTTTTTAAAAATTTTCATATAAAAGTTAAAGTTGTGCGATCCATTTCAGTTTGCACCGTATGCATTTTAAAAAAATCCAAATAATAACATGCATAAAAATGCAATCTGTTACTTTTAAAAACTCTATTCAATTGAAAAAAGTTTATTTTATCAGCATATCCTAAAATTGGAAGAAATTTTGTACTAAACAGAACTTTTGATTCACTTGACAACCAGGATAAACATTCGAATTGACTTTCCTATCTTTTCCGATGAAGAGCTCACATTCTATTGTTTAAATACCACCGGTTTTCGGACTGCTTTAAATCACATTCACTCCCATATACTTTAACAAAGGGCTTTAATGTCAATCGTATTAAAAATAGAGCTCGGCTCATGCTTGATGACATCGCTACAAGTCAGAGAAGTGGTTTTGGTAGAAAATTTCCTAATTTTAGACAACATTTGTATAAATATGCTAGTGTTCAATTTCCCTTTTCAATAATGGATCAATAATTAGAACTTTTGACTGCTTTTTTTATGGGTCTGCCTTCATCATTTAAAATTGACAATATTTTCAATTTATCAATTTTTCTTGAAAAATATGTGTCTACCAATTTGGCTCTTGATTTGCACTATTTCCGCAAGTCAAAGACAGTTACATTATTTTTTATTGTAACAAACTATCTTGTCACTTATTAGAAATGCACTTTGTTTGAAAATGAACACTAGAACGTTTTTACAAATGTTGTCAAAAGATTGGAAATTTTCTACCAAAATGTGAGAGTAACCCACTTCTCTGACTTGTAGCGATGTCATTAAGCATGAGCCGAGCTCTATTTTTAAATACGATTGACTATGGAACGCCATAGCTGTCTTATGTGTCTTTTTTATTGCTTTTCTATGATAAGATTATGTTTTTCTATTATAAGATGGTGCTTTTGTATTATAAGATGGTGCTTTTCTATTGTAAGATTATGCTTTTCTATCATAAGATGATAATTTTCTATTATATGATGGTGCTTTTCTATTATAAGATGGTGCTTTTCTATTATGAAATGGTGGTTTTCTATTATAAGATGATGCTTTTCTATTATAAGATGGTGGTTTTCTATTATAATATGAAGATTTTCTATTATAAGATGGTGGTTTTCTATTATACGATGGTGGTTTTCTATTATAAGGTGTTCTTTATTATAAGGTGATTTTCTATTATAAGGTGCTTTTTTATTATAAGGTGCTTTTCTATTATACGATGGTGGTCCCCGTAATTTACCGGAAGTGGGGAGTTTATTTGAATAAAGGGACGGACCAATTGCTATTAATGAAATATGAAAAAAAATCAAGAAAGAGTCAAGTGGTCTTGAAGAAGTTTCACAAGAGTTGCGAAGTCCTTTTCTTTGGGCTTCTGTGGAGCGGTCAAATTTCCTTAACAAAATGTATGTTTTGCCTCCTAGAAGTGTCAATAAAGCGGGTACTTTTTTATCCTCTGCAGTGTTATTTACTTCAAAGTATTGTTCTAAACGTTCCGTATAACTTGTCCACGTTTCTATGCTGTCCTTGAATGGCTCAATGGGTCCTAAATCCCCACAACGTTTTGCGGTGGTGGTCCTTGATTTTCAGACATGTTCGATATTTAACCAAGAAAATCTCACAGATATAACGAAAATCGGAGCTCTCTCAAAATTAAACTCGTCGCCAGTTTTGTGTTCTCTTAGAAAGAATACCATTCATTACAATTACATATTTAATACTGACTAATACAACTTTTACTCTGTGATAGAGGTTACACTGATAATGTTACCTAAATGCTAACATGATGATAGATCTAATTCCCTATATTTTGTTTCTCTAGAATTTTTACAGATAACGTGGATAACGCCTATCAAAATAATAGATAAAGTATTTCTGAACTTAAACAAAGAATAATCAAATGTCAGTTAAAAAATCACAGTCCTAGGTTGATGAAGCATGATATGCATATGCCTCAGTAGTAGCTTTATAGCACAGTTGCATCCCCATCTTTTGTAAGAAGCAACGGTGTACCAAAGGGGTAATCAGTATCATAAAACCGGAAAGACAAAGACGAAACCGGCAGACAAAAATCATCACAACAAAACAAACCACATAACAACAGAAAACACACACACACACATAACAACAAAACCGCATTCAGCAACGCGAACTCAAGTCGAAACGAGGGTGAACTCAGGTGCTCCGGAAGAGTAAGCAGTTCCTACTTGCTATAGCACACCCGTAACGTTGCCAAAGATCGATTAAGTGTTGGTCAAATCCGGAAAGGATTACAAAACACTATGTCAAACCAACATCTGTGCTCATCTGAGAGATAGAAATCCCGTATCTGTATACAAGCACATGATTTCGTCCGTAAAATTTCTTGAGTGATGACAACAACCTGGGAGCAACGTACCCCTGTGTTAACAATTTGCTTGTCAGCCATGTAGCTCTATCAAGGAAGTCGTTGTACTCCCCACATGGTCTGGAAAAACGAATCAATTGTGATACGTAAACTCCATATGCTGGAGCGGACGGAATGTTGCTACACGGAAAGGGAAAGTTAACTATTGGAAAGTTGAAGTCATCACGTTTGTCATAGAGCTTTGTACAAAGCCTTCCTTGTGTATTAATTTCGAGAAATAGATCCAAATATAAAGCGGACCTCCTAGAATCTGTAGTGTCCTTTATCTCAAGTTCCTTCGGATATATGAGATGTAAATATTCACCAAATCGATTTGGTGAAAGGACATCATCAATATAACGAAATGTGAGATTGAAGGATAAAGCAAGTTTGCGGTCCTTTTTGTCAAGAAGTGATTGTAAGAAGTCTGCTTCATATGAATGAAGAAACAAATCGGCAAGCAATGGTGCACAATTTGTGCTCATTGGTACATCTAGTGTTTGCTGAAAAACACGTCCACCAAACTGTACAAATATGTTGTCGATTAGAAAGTTGAGCATTTCTATTATTTGATCTTCTGTAAATTTGTTTCTTGCTAGACTCTTGGATGACAAAGTAAGTCTTTAATAACCGACTACCAAATACTTGTACCTGCGTTTTCCGTTCTTTTTGGTAAAGCTACGTTTAATCAGCTGTGCCAAACGAGATTTTAATTGTGAATGTGGAATTGAAGTAGATAATGTAGAGAAATCAAACGTTTTAATGCTATTGCATGATGAAAATGACTTAGAATTGAGATTTTCCATCAGTTCTTTAGAATTTTTGAGAATCCACATTTGATTGACGCAATTTCTAGTGTAACAACAATCGAAATATTTTTTAAGGCTTGATTTTATTGCCGTCAATTAATATTGATGTTAACAAAACTTATTCCGGCCTGTCCCGGATAGATTAACCGAGCATCAATCAATTGTTGGGCCTTGGAGAATAACTCGGTCAAGGGTTGACACTTTATTCAAGCAGCAACAGTGTGAAAGTGATGTGGTAAAATACTGAAAAAAGGGGGATGTAATTAACACATAATATATCGAAAAATGTTAAAGTTCATATATAAAACAGCAATGGGGGTCATGAATTATCATTAATCAATTAAATATTCATACAAGAAAAAACGTTATTAAAGTTCTACAGTCCATTAATTGTTTATAATAAACGGGAAATTCCTTTCGTCTGGTACGATGTTTATTTTCACTTTTCTTGTTGAATAAATGTTGTATCCAGAGAAAATAAATGCGTAGTTCGATTCAAAACATGTTAGATCAGCTATTTAAAACAGTTAAAAATGTTACTCACGCTGTGGATAACCACAAATCACAGAGCGTGCATCGTCTGTCCTTTGTTTTTCATGACACGGGGTAAACTGACAAAGGGGACGGAGACCTGGTTTAACTCATGTAAATTTAACATTGAAGAGACGAAGAGTCATGAGAGTTCTAATACATAAATCCAGAGAGGTAATCATAAATGTAGTTATTCATAGGAAACGGCACTGTCGGTTTCACATGTCATGAGAAAAATAATTACGAATAAATATTCCAAATAAACGCAACACACAAATGTGTAACAGAACACTCCCTGTCTGACATCCAGGGGAACATCACTTTTTTTTTTTAAATCATAATAAAGCACATAAATCCAAATGTCATTAAAGAATCTGATATGTAGAGTTTTCGGAATACGGAAAGTCTTCTTGATGAGGATAAGATAATTCCAACGTTGTATGGCTTCCAGCGTTGCCCAATGGGAAGATCCAGCGTTGCCACGCACGGCGTGGTGAGGAAGGTAATCACAGAGGAAAGTCATCCCGCAGATGTTGATGATGATAGAAAACGAAAACATGTCACAGAATGTTTATACAAATATATACAGTTTGCACACGGTGCAAAGGACTTCGAGTTTCTATGTTTCATCCGCTTCGACTAATAGGACCAGTTCGGTGATCGGTCGGGTGTATGTCTTAGGTTTCTTGTCCACCATTATACGGACTTCGACCTTTCGAACATGGTCGTCGGACCCTTGTATGGTGTTGCTGATTATGCCGGTCGGCCACTGTGTTCTACACAAACTATTGTCCTTTACAAGAACTACATCGCCCACACTTACAAGAACTACATCGCCCACACGGAGGTCTCTCCGCACTTCTGTCCATTTTCGCCGTTTTTGTAAGAGTTGTAAATACTGTCTTTTCCAGCGAGTCCAAAACATGTTGGCCAAAGCTTGAACCCGTTTCCATTCAATTCTGTATAAATCTCGTTTGTCGGCGGGTTCTGATTGGTCAATTGCATAGATGTAGTCCGTCTTTTGAGTCAATAACATTGCCGGTGTAAGAATTAATGGAGATTCCGGGTCGGAAGATATCTAGAGTTGATAATAGCATACGCTTCAGCCATGAACGTGTTCAACAGGTCGTGTGTAAGAGTTTTCCCGGAATTCTCTAAGAACAGTGAATCCAGAATTCGCCTGGTAACCCCGATCATGCGTTCCCAGACGCCGCCAATGTGGGATGAATGAGCTGGGTTGAACTGCCACGTTGCACCCGAATCGTGAAGATACGTGGATAAGGTCGGATCTTCGTCAACGTTGATTGGCAGGTCACCGGGTTTGGCGGTTTTAATGTTCAACTCCTTTACTGCACCGACGAAATTTGTCCCTTGGTCGGACCGAAAGAGCTTAACTTTCCCACGGACTGAAGTGAAACGTTTTAAAGCGTTAATGAATGCGGACGAAGTCATTTCCTCTACGAGCTCGATATGTACTGCCCTTATAACGAGACACGTAAACATGACTGCCCATCGTTTCGAGTTAGCGCTTCCTCCTCGTGTTTTTTGTGTCACTATGTGCCACGGTCCAAATACATCTACTCCGACGTTAGTAAACGGAGGTGACAGTTCAAGACGATCCCTTGGCAGATCGGCCATAATCTGTGTTTGTAGCTTCCCTCGGAGTTTCCGACATACATGTACGAGGCACGGGTGAATTACGCTAGAGATGAGGCGTTTTACGCTAGTAATCCAGAAGCCTGCTGATCGGATTGCACCTTCGGTAAGGTGACGACCCTGATGCTTGATCTCCTGATGGAAATGTTTCACTAGAAGCGGTGCTATCCATTGACATCCAGGGATGATTATCGATTTCTTCTCTATGACGTTGGCGTCAGAATGATCTATGCGGCCACCGACTCTAAGTAGGCCATAATCGTCTAGGTATGGATTAAGATCACGAATCGGACTTCGTTTCGGCAACGTCTCCTTGCGCAGGATGCACTGAATTTCCTCTTCGTACACTTCGGTTTGCGCGCTTCTCATGACAAAGGCTTTAGCGTCTTCGTACAGTTCGACTGTGCTTAATTGTCTTTGGTCCGATTTGTAGAGACGAGCGAATCTTTTAAGTTTTAACACAACTTTATCTAAATCGTTCCAGGAATCGAGATGTCGGAGACGGTCAGTTTCGAAATTAGATTCGTGTTTACACTCGGCAGTTGTCTTGTAAACTTGTATGGGACGGATTTCCTTGTCGTCGTCGGGTTGAACGAGTTCACGATCTATTTCGGTATCTTCCGGTTGTTTAGAGGCGTTATCTAAAAACTCCTTTGGTCCGCGTAGCCAAACACTATTTTGAAGTTCTTGCGCGAGAATCGATCTCATGGCTAAGTCCGCAGGGTTGCGGTTGGTCGGAACATAGTTCCACTGCTTGGGTGAACTAAATTTCCTTATGCGTTCAACTCTATTTGCGACATAGATTAAGAATCGAGAATCGTCTCTTTTCGTTGGATATGTAGCCTAGAACCACTTTACTGTCCATGTAATACCTAATAGCGTCAAATTCTAGCTTAAGGACCGTGACGGCGATCTGAGGTATCTCGATAGCTAGTACGGCACATAGTTCTAAGCGAGGAATAGTATGTCCGGTGGTCGGTGCGACATTGGCCTTTCCAATGACGAAACCAAGGTCCGGAGATCCATCGGAATCAATTGTCCGGAGATTAACTACAGCTCCTATTGCATCCTGTGAGGCATCAGAGAAGACGTGAAGCTCCTTCTTTGGCTTTTTGCTAAGTTAGGGAACGTATGGGCGCGGTATTCGTACCGTTTCTAGAGCCTTGAGTGTTTCTTGCCATTTTTCCCAATCGGAGGCTATCTCTGCCGATACCGGTTCGTCCCAATCGGTAGTGGTCTTGACCAGTCTACGTAGAAGTAGTTTCCCGAATATTATGACAGGCGCAAGGAATCCAATCGGGTCGAATATACTGTTAATTGTTGATAAAATCCCTCGGCGAGTCACGGGCTTTTCGTCACGTGACAAGTTGAATAGAAACTGATCGGTGTTTACGTCCCATGATATTCCGAGACTACGCTGCAAAGGCTTGTCGTCGGCGTCCAAATCGAGGTCCTTTAGGTTTGACGCAAGATCGTTTAGTGGGAAGGCTGCCATAACTTCCGGGCTGTTCGAGGCGAACTTATGCAAGCGTAGGTTGCCACATTCAAGCAAGGCATCTTGCGTGTCTTTCATGATTTTAATAGCAGCTTCTGCTGTGGGACACGAGGTGAGACCGTAATCTACGTAGAAATCGGACGTGATAAAGTTCACGACGTCGCTTCCGTATTTAGGCTCGGCCTCCATGGCAGTTTTATACAATCCAAGGTTGGCTACTGCCGGTGACGGACTTTTTCCAAAAACGTGGACCCTCATGCGGTATTCGATGAGTTCATTTTCAATGTCATTGTCCTTGTACCAGAAGAATCTAAGGTAGTTCCGGTGATCCTCGCGGACGATGAAACAATGGAACATATGTTGTATGTCGGCTGTTACAGCGACCATCTCTTTTCTAAAACGGAGAAGACTCCGCAAAAAGGCAAGTACCAGCATTCCTCGCCTTAGTGTAACGGAGGCGCCACTTCGGCGTGGTTGTTGTCCAGTATTTTGGCCATGAAGACTTGGAAGTGCTTCCATTTCTCTGGGTTTTTCTTTAGGCTCCTATCGAGCACAATAGCACGATGAGTCGCCTGATCCTTGTTGTTAGGCAACGATCTTCGAGATGATCGAGACGGTAATGGAGCTTCCCAACTTCCGGTTTCGGTTCGTTTGAACTCTATAATCCTGGTTTATCATCGTCAGGTGTTTTCTCGAAGATGTCTAGCCCTTTCAAGTCGTCACGTTCGCATGGTAAGTAATCACGATGTTCGGTTACGTGAAACTGGTTCGGACATGGTTGCATTATTGAGGGGCACCCATTCGGTAGAATGAACGTTTTCTTGACGTCGATATCAGATGGTGCATGTTGTCGGTTCAGACAAGTTTCGCCTATAATGACCCAGCCTAACGGCAACTTCTGTGCGAAAGGTTCAAAGTGAGACCCTAATCGTTGGTCGAGAGCGTGGTGTACTGCCGGGAGTGTTCTCCCGATAAGAAGTAGAATCTCACAATTTCTATCAATGGGCGGAATGAAGTTAGCTATATCCCGTAGATGTGGGTGGTGTATCGCAACCTTAGGTGTTGGTATTTCGGACTTGTTGGCAACAGGCAATATCTTTGCACAAGATTTCCCGCTGTACGTTGAATCGCATACTTCTGTGCACTTAGCCTGAACGGTGTCCTTGGCGTTGCTTGCCTTTGGAGCCTTTCTCTCCCCGCTCTTGCATACATGTGACGGATCTGTGATGACAAAGCTGGAGATTTTGATTTTTTTTGGCTGGAGATTGGACCAAAAAGCGGGAGATTTTCAAAGCTCATTAAAATTGCATTTCAATGTCAATTGGGGGCACTAGCGTGTGCCAAATATACATGGCTTCACTGATTAATCTCAAACTGTTTATTCAATCATCAGGTCAATTATGGCAATAAACCTTTAATTAACACCTTTACCTGATAAACTAACGTCTACCTAATTGACAAACCCCTAAAACAACGGAAATTTTTTTATGACTGAACAATTAAAAGGTCTATAAAACAAAAAAAATTGTCATGTCTTGAAAAAGCGGGAGATTACACAAAAAGTCGGGAGAACGGGAGATGGATCAAAAAGTCGGGAGATTTCGTCTCCCGGCGGGAGAATCACATGTATGCTCTTGTTTTGTGGGGGATTCACGAGAAAAACTCGCTGGTCGTTGGTCGGAGTTGGAGATGTGCAGAGCTGTCGGGTGACGTGTGCTCTCGCATTCGTTGCAAACAACTCTTTCTTTGCAGTTGGCCTTGATGTGCGTGTCAGACTCACAACACTGAAAGCATACGTTGTATTCCTTTAGCAACTTAATGCGTTCTTCAATTGGTTTGGCCCTGACACCGTTACATTCATTCAACGTGTGCTTTCCCTTGTGAATAATGCAACGCTCCTTCAGGTTGATTGAATTGCTATTCTCTCTATTGGGCTTGTCTGCGGAGCTATGCTCCGTACTTTGGTCCGTAGACGTCTTGTAAGCACTAATCTTCCCTTTTCCAGTCTGGGAATGCGGCTTAATGGTAGGCTGACTATTGTAATCATAGTTGAAACAAGGATTGTTTTTGGTTTTTGAAACGTCGCGGATATAATCCGTTAACTCCGAAAGTGGTGCAAATGGAACTTGGTGTTGGGTCATGTAATGCGAAGCCTTTGAAGTCCATTTTTCTTGAAGTCCATATGGCAACTTTGAAACTGTAGGCAGTTGTCCTGATGAGGTGTCGAAATACCCTAACAAGCCACGAAGGTTCGGTTCCTCTTTCAGGCATTGGATGTGAGAAAGAAGATCGTAAAAGTCGTAGAGACGATCGGTGTCCTTGTTTGTTAGTTTAGTTTTTGCCTTAGGGCATGCTCTGTCAGTTGTGATGCACCATAGCGTTCGTCTAGACGTTCCCAAAGACGCTCTAGACCTCTTGTCGGGTTATTGATGTTAGCTGCCTTGATACTTTTGGCGTATTGTAACGACTTATTCCCGAGCCATTTCTTGAGGAGAATTAGTTCTTCGGAGTTAGATATTCCAAGCTCCTCCACGACGCCTTTGAATTCGGCCTTCCAAACTGCATAGGACTCGGGCTTGTCGTCGAAGTGGGTGAGACGGGAGAGTAGTAAGTCCTTTCTCGGTAGGAATTTAGTCAATTCCTCGGATGTTGAATCCTTCCTGTCGGAACGGTGATTCTGCGTCAACGACGACGTTGTCGATAAGGGATGTTGATCTTGAATGGATGGCACGAATACGGGAGCATTCCGATTGAGGCCATAAGTATTGCTAGTGGCGTCGGAAAGGTGTCGATGCCATGGATGGTGGTCCTATCTTCCTAGGTGCTTCAGTTGAAGCAGGCGGTTCGAAAATCGTTACTTTCCTTGTATTGTCGGAGTGCGTCGGATATGTGTTGGTCCCGACGTCGCCTGGATTTTCATCCATCGTATGAGTACTAGTGTGTTGACTTACGTAGTCGTGTACCCGTCGGATCGGGTCAGCCATCGGTAATGGTAGGTCGACGCCAATGTATGGTTCGTCGTCGATATTTTGACTGCTGTCGTCCTCGAACGCTCTCGCCTCAGCTTCGGCCATAGCTGCTTCCATGTGGGCTTCTATCATAGTTTTATCCATTTTCCTCCGAAGGGCAGCCGCTGCTTCAATCGCCTCTGCTCTTTCAACCTCTATCCTACGTTGTTGGATATGGCGCTCCATATCTGCCTTTTGTCGTTCGACTTCTGCCTTTTGTTGGTCCAATTCGGCTTTGTGGCTAGCCTTCCGCTGCAACTCGTGTTCCTCTAGAAGAGCCTCTTGTTTCGTGAGAGCAGCTTGTTTAGCTAGAAAGGCTATCTTGGCCTTGGCAGCATCGGCTTTAGCACGCTTGTTTCTTGAAGCGCTTGAGGAGCTGCTGGATTTTGAGCCACCCACGGATTTGCATCCGCTATTTGGCTTTGACCTAATTGAGTTGCGTTCTTGTTTCACAGACCCATGTAGTTCTGATACGGTGATATTCTGTTGACCTGAGGTAGGTTGACGTTTTGCTGGTGACACAGGACTAAACGCCTTGGTGATGTCCCGTAGATTAGGCATCGCTGTTTCCAACGTTTGCTGTCTTATATCAGCCAGGGTAGTGAAAGCCTGGAGGTCTCGATTGCTTTTCTCGGCCCTAGTGATCTTCATAAATTCTATGAATGCGTCAACTTGACGTTCATATCGACCAGCGGACTGGGCTATCCTTTCTTGTAAAGCGAGGCAACCTCGTACATTGTCTGGAGGGGTCTCGACCTCCTGCAGGAAGGAATTTAACATGCTCCATAGAAGCTCTATATCTTGGACGTATTTCTCGCGTCTTTCAATGTAGACGTCCATGCCCTTTTCATTCAGAGTTCTAACTCTTTTCTCTGTATTGTCAGATCGTATGTCTGAGTGTTGATCTGGCTCAGTTGGTTGTATGGTGACGTTGTCACCTGTATCACTCATCATGTCACACTCACTTGAAGTTACGATAAAAATCTCGAAATTGTGATTTGACTATTTATTTGTGTCTTGACAGTTAGTATTAAGGTGTCTCGGGGCTATTAAAATTCTACTATAGATTTTATTCGTTTTTGGCACATTGATAGACCTTAATGCATAGATGAAAAATATCAAATAAAAAGAGGGGGTCACCGTTCATTTTAAAGCTCTAGCAGCTTTCTAAAAATAGCAAAATTTCAATATTTTTATATAAGATATGTAGGGAGAAAAGCTATAAAGGCACCTAAAGAAGAATTCCTACTATAGAATCAGCTCAAAATCTGAAGGAAAGTTCCTTTTCTAAAGCTCTTCGAAATTTAATGAAAAAAACATAGGGTCACCATTCATTTTTTCAAGATATTCATAAAAATTGAAAATTTTCCTATTTATTCTATACAAATTATCTCCCTTTGATTTAGTACAGGAAATTCTAAAAATGATTAAAAAGACCTTTTTTTTGTATTACAATTGCTTGCAATTTGTTAAAATATATAATAATATATAGTTTTTGTCTGCAATATCCAGTTAATTTATCAATTTTATACAAAACACCAATATGTGCAAAAAGATGCTCAGTAGAAAAGCATCGAGCCACCTTAATAACGTTTGAAAAACATTTGTGTGCTATCTTGCTTGGCACTAACTTTGCTGTGTGATTTTGTACGTGTAAAACACGTTATATCACGGTATTCTATCTAGCTTGTACAGTTAAGGAAAAACTGAGCTGGGTTTATTATTTACCCAGACCAGGTGGTGTGAAGTGTCTTAAAGGGTTAGTGTGTGGGCACTTCTACGGCCACAGCACACTACAAAAACCTAGAAAATGGTGCGTCTCTCTTGCGAGAGCTCATAAAAGTTTTGTATAGAAGGATACAGTTCTTTACTGGTCTTCTATAGACGTCTCCTGGCGTAGACTGCAGCGACACTTCTGTAACTGGCGTTGTACGGAGCTATTTTACTATTCCGGCCTGTCCCGGATAGATTAACCGAGCATCAATCAATTGTTGGACCTTGGAGAATAACTCGGTCAAGGGTTGACACTTTATTCAAGCAGCAACATTGTGAAAGTGATGCGGTAAAATACTGAAAAAAAGGGGGATGTAATTAACACATAATATATCGAAAAATGTTAAAGTTCATATATAAAACAGCAATGGGGGTCATGAATTATCATTAATCAATTAAATATTCATATAAGAAAAACGTTATTAAAGTTCTACAGTCCATAAATTGTTTATAATAAACGGGAAATTCCCTTCGTCTGGTTCGATGTCTATTTTCACTTTTCTTGTTGAATAAATGTTGTATCCAGAGAAAATAAATGCGTAGTTCGATTCAAAACATGTTAGATCAGCTATTTAAAACAGTTAAAAAATGTTACTCACGCTGTGGATAGCCACAAATCACAGAGCGTCCATCGTCTGTCCTTTGTTTTTCATGACACGATGGAAACTGACAACGGGGACGGAGACGTGGTTTAACTCATGTAAATTTAACATTGAAGAGACGAAGAGTCGTGAGATTTCGAATACATAAATCCAGAGAGGTAATCATAAATGGAGTTATCCCGCGTAAGTCACTGTTAGGAAACGGCACTGTCGGTTTCACATGTCATGAGAAAAATAATTACGAATAAATATTCCAAATAAACGCAACACACAAATATGTAACAGAACAAAACTGGAAGAGGCTTAGTTGTACATTTGGATGACCCAGCACTAAATCGTTGCTTGTATGGATTTTATGTAACTTTGAAATCCAATATAAGGATGGAACGTCATTGTATTTTTGTCATCAGAAATGCCAAAGGAAGAAATGACAGAATTATGATTGTTGATTATTTCCTCTTTTGACAGTGTCGTTGCTGTATATGTGGTGCTTTTGCTAGTACAACCAACCCCTAATTCAGCTGTTAAACAATCAATATAGTGTCTTTTGCATACGAAAATGATGTTGTTAGGCGCTTTATCAGCAGGTACGACAACATATTTGTCATGTAAGGTGGACAATGTCTTCGCAACATCAGGGTTGTTGAAAATAGATGTTGCCGTGGTGCTCATCGAGTCTTTCAAAGAGTTAATCCTTTTCAAAACCAACGACCTTAAAGACTTTACCCACTCAGAAAGAACGTCGCTTTCTTTTTCATGTTCTCTTTTTGGCCCATTTTCTGGCATAGTCTTCAACTGAATATATAATTGTTTGAAATTATGGTTCCAGTTGATTGCTCTAGGCTCACGATATTTTGGTCCTTTGGCCAAAACATCGAGGAGTTGGTCATTTTCCACTATGTTGAGGTCCCCGGTACTGACGTGGCCAGAGGGACTATATTTGAATGGGGATTTGTCACAGGACAGTCTGGTGGTTTTGCTTTGAGGTCGTTGATTTAACTTATTTGAGTTATTAAAGAAAAATCACAATCATGTGTTATTAAACCATAATATCAAGAGTTGTCTGCCCTTACAATTAATAAAAAAAATGGAATAAAAATATTCTTCTATGTTCCAACTATGTTGGCAACATTGCCGAACATTGGATGTGTTCTTTTTCAATAAGTGTTTGTGACAGTAAATGCATAGAGATGTTAATAAAATGTTGGCGACGTTAGCGACATTACCAAACAACCCCATGTTCGGTAAATGTTAGCGACGTTGGCGACATTACCGAACGACCCCATGTTCGGAAAATGTTAGCATCGTTGGCGACATTTGCCTTAATTGTCCTTTCTTCTTGGATAAATGAGATTGATCATCCTAGTTCGGTATTTTTGTTGTTACCTTTATTCATAAATTGATGACATTTGAACCACTATTGGTGTCAGTAGACGGACAGTTACATGGCCTTTGATAAACCTTCTGTTTCACTTCAGATTTTGCACAGTTGCATCCACATCTTTTGACGTTGACGTTGATTGTCCGGTTGAATGACTTTGACAGTTTTCAAATAATGTAATAGCAATGTTTAAGTTTTATGAGCATCTACATTATATCATGACTATAAGTCCTAGGTTGACGAAACTTAGTATGCATATGTCCCAGAACTGGCTTAGCACAGTTGTATCCAAATCTTTTGTCCTTGACCTTGATTGTTCGGTTGTGTAACTTTGACAATTTTCAATACATATAATAACAATGTTAAGGTTTTGCGAGGAGCACATCTCTATCTCAAGAGCTGTAAGTCCCAGGTTGATGAAACTTGGTATGCATACGCGCTGGTATACGTAGTAGCTCAGCAGAGTTGCTTCCCCACATTTGACCTTGACTTTCCGGTTAAGTGACTTTGGCAATTTCAAAAGTACATATAATAGCAACTGAACTATAAGTCCTAGATTTATGAAACTTGGTATGCATATGCATATGAGGAATAACCAGGTGTTCCGATTGTGCCGGTAAGCGAGACGTTCTTAAGTGTTTACTCTTGTTGTATTACCGCGTTGGTCTTTATAAAGTGTATTAGACTTCAAGTATTGCAATGCGAATTTCCACCCAATCGGTCAAAAGATATGTCCGAAACCCATATTTACCCTTATTATAGATTAATTAATTGATCATCAGACAGATGACTGACAGAAGTATAATTCTGTATTGCTTTGCTTAGGACCATCTCTGCAGCGGAAAAAGGCTTTCTTGTTTTTGTTTTAACATATATATCGCTCAACATTTCAGAATCTGAAGTGAAACAGAAGGTTCATCAAAGGCCATGTAACTGTCCGTTTACTGACACCAATAGTGGTCCAAATGTCATTGATGTTTGAATAAAGGTAACAACAAAAAACTGAACTAGGATGATCAATCTCATTTATCCAAGAAGAAAGGACAATGAAGGCAAAGACATAACATCGAAATTGAAGATTGCAACGGTCATGACTTTGTTCAGACATTTCAAAAATAAATAATGATTTAGGCACTAAACCTTTCTTTTTCCGTTAACACAAAAGCACAACTAAGTGGTTTAACATAACAAGAGGCTCCCAGGAGACTGAATCGCTCACCTGATCTACACAGATACATATATTTTGTAAATATTATTGTGCTTAACCATATGCGATTTAAATTTCTGAAATATCTTGGTTTGTTTTCAAGATATGTGGCTTAATAAGTGCAAAATTTGTCAAAATTTACAAAAAGGGCAATAACTCCCACATCAGCAGTCAGATCTTTTCTGAAATTTCAGGACAGGTAGATCTTAATATGCTGATCACTTTTGATTCTTGCACAATGTTGATATCTAAAACCAGTTTTGAGTTATTAGCAAATAAATGAAATTCACCCCTATGTTCTATTTTTAGCCATGGAACAATAGAGTTGTAGAATATAAGCTATTAAACAAATGTGCCAAGTTAAGGTTCAGTTGGTCTTAGGGTGTCTTGAAATTCAGGGGAAAAGTAATGAAAAATGGCAAATTTTGTTGTTTTAAGGACAATAACTCCTAAAAAATGGTCCTTATTGATCATGATGTGCTTAATCATGTGCAATTTGAATTTTTAAAATATCTTGTATAGGTTTTAAGATATAGGGCTAAATAAGTGCAAAATTTTGAAAAAATCTGGAAAAAGAGCAATAACTCCTACATCGGTTGTTGGATCTTCTTGAAAATTTCTGGGTAGGTAGATCTTGAGGTGCTGATCGCTTATTCCTTGTGCCAGAATTTTGATATCTGTGACCGTGTTTGAGTTATTTGCAAAAAACTGTATTTGATCCCCCCTGTTTTATTTTTAGTAACAGCAGCCATGTTTTTTTAAGTATCAAAAATCCCAACGCAAACTTTTTGCACAATACCCTAAGGAACAACCATATCAAGTTTGGCTGCATTTGACCAAGCAGTTTCAGAGAAGAAGATGTTTGAAAAAAAGCTAACGGACGACGGACGGACGACGGACGCCAAGTGATGGCAATGGCTCACATGACCCTTCGGTTCAGGTGAGCTAAAAAGGTGGTTAGGTTAATTTGTTTTCTTATAACTTTGCGTGGATAAAAGTGCCTATAAAAATCTGAAATATAAGCCTGGCATATCGAATAAGTTGTCAAGTATTTACCTCCTGTGCTGGTGAGTTGGGTATATTCCTATCCAGGTCATTTTATAAAATCATTCTTTTTTGTTAGCTCACCTGGACTGAAGGTTCGGTCCAGGTGGGCTATTGCCATCATTTGGCGTCCGTCGTCGTCGTCGTTATATAAGTTTCTGAATCTTCTCCGAAACGACTAAAGGGATTGCTTTGAAATTTTGTACACTTCATCTATTCGATGTCCTCTACCAAGATTGCACAAATGGTGACCGCCGTCCAAACAACATGGCCGCCGGTACTGAAAATAGACTAGAGGGTCAGACTACTGTTTTGGGCTTGTAAATCAAAAATTATAAGAGATAAATGAAATCTGATGCAACGTTACTGCTTCAGCATCAAAAGCTCTACCAAAGTCACCATTGAGTCGAAATTGTCAGATGACCCCTTATAGGAGTTACGGCCCCTTAAATGTGAAAATAGCATTTTTTCATGTTTTTGGCCTATAGAATAAAACTATTACAGATAGAGAAAAGTTGTTGTTTGCTTAAATGTTCAGCTCATTTAGCTTTACAAAAGTCTCCATAGGGTCGAAGTTGTCAGATGCCCCTTATAGGGGTTACGACCCCTAAAATAACGTTTTTTCATGTTTTTGGCCTATGGATGAATGCTATAGCAGATATAGAGTAGCTGTCGCTTGCTTAAATGTTCAGCTCATTTAGCTCAACAATAGTCTTCATATGATTGAAGGTGTCAGCATAGGCGGATCCAGGGGGGGGGGGCTGGGGGGCTCGCCCCCCCTTTTGGCGGAAGAATTTGGTTGAATATATAGGAAATCATTGAAGCGTGACCAAAGCGGGCCCCCTCTTGGGCCAGTCAGCGGGCCCCCTCTTTTCAGAATTTCTGGATCCGCCACTGGTCAGAAGACCTCTTATAGGGATTACAGCCTCTAAATTAACATATTTTCATGTTTGGCTCGCATAATGAAAACTATAAGAGATAAAGAAAAGTGATTGCTTGCTTATAAGCTCATAATAAAACAAGAGTCAAAGTTGACAGACGACCCTTAAAATAAAATTTTGCACGATTTTGGCCTACAAAATGAAAACTATTCCTGAAAGAGAAAAACTGTCGCTTGCTTAAATGTTCAGCATATTTAGCTCTACAAAGTTCTTTATAGGGTTAACATTTAAGAAATTTTGGCCACATAAACTTTTTTGCCTTTCCATAAATTGATAAAAAAATCAGAGAATCTTACAGTTTAACGTTTTAAAAAATTTCATTCAAAGTTGACCCCTATGGGGGTCCAAGCGGAAGGGCATCAAGAACTGTAAAACTAAGCCGAATCACCACTTTATCACTGAATTTAAAAAAAAACTCAAATTTTATCAATATCATCTCTTATTTCATTCAAAATGTCTTTTTATCGTTTAAATCAACATTACAATAGAATTTGAAAGAAATACTATGTTTTATAGGAACTATACTGCAACCTCGTACCTCTTGTCTTTATTTAACAGAGGTATGCCGTCTATAGTGCGATTATCCTTTGACATATTTTTTATACGACCGCAAAAAATTTGCGGATGTATTATGGTATGATGCTGTCGTTGTCGTAGTCGTCGTTATCTGTTAACTTTTTCGTGTTTCCATAATAACTTTAGTTTCAGTTATCCGATTGATATGAAATTTGACAATGACGTTCGTTACTATAAAAGGATGAATGGGATTGATTTTGGGAGTCCCCCCAATTTCCGTTTCAATATTAGTTGCCAAAAAGGGGCTAAAAATGATACTTTTATGTTTGTTGCCACAATAACTTTAGTACTAGTTATTCCATTGGTTTGTAATTTGGCAATAATATTCCTTACCATAAAAGGATGAATGGGATTGATTTTGGGGTCCCCTTTTTTTGTTTTGAAATTAGGGGCCGAAAGGGAAAAAAATCGAATATTTTATTTGTTTCTACCATAACTTTGGTCCTAGTTGGCTTTTTGCTGTGAAATTTGTCAAGAATGTTTCTTACAATAAAAGAATGAACCTGATGAAGTCGCCCCCCTTTTCCCCCGTTATGTAATAAGGGCCCAAAGGGGCAAAAATCGAAACTTTTTTATTTGCTGTTAAAATAGTTAAAATCTAATGAATTCCTTGTAAAATGTGACTGAAAAGTCCATCAAAGAAGGCATTTGTCAAAAACCATTGCCAGTCCACCATGGGCTGCATGTGTCCAGAGCAGTTGACTATCCATATTGGGCCTAAAAAGTACAAGGTTCAACGTGTTGCGGTCGTATCATGCTGCGCTTGGCGAAGCTTTTTATTTATATATCTACAGCAGTTCGGATGATAGTTCGATCAAGTTCAGTTTGAAACTTACAAAACAATCACTGTTGTCTGACTTGGACAAGTGGTTTCTTATGGGGACTACCATTTACTCTACTAATATACCTGGCAACCCTTTCACATTTGCGACGAAATGGATGTTAAGCCTTTTAAAACAAATATATCCCTTCATTAGGATAAACATTATGACTGTCATGACTGTAATAGGATCATATGAGTCCAGCCAGCTTGGGAATTAATCTATAAAGTTAACAAATATGCTTTTACATGTTTATATTTACATACGTATGTATAATTTGTTTATGTATATATTGATATTGGGCTTTTGTTTCTCATGTATAACATATTTTTTTCTCGCGATAACTACACTGAACTAAAGAGAAAATGTTTTTGTAAAACCATGGCAACGAAATTGGTCTCATATCTATACATGCTATATGAACCTATATTAAGCCAATAATCGTTGTCCATGTATATGTCTGTCCTTGACCTTATTTTGTCCAGAAATGGGGTTTTCGCTGAAAATGTTCGTATTGGTATCGCATCTCTTATATTATATTTACGGCGAGCAGCGACATTGGCCGTCTTTCGTAATGGATTTTTTAAAAATGTCTCTTGTGTTGTGTAACACCTTTCCACATATAATCGTCTTTTTGATATGCTTTTGTATATTTGTATTCATATGATTCCACCACGAAGTGTATAAATTCTTGGCGGTACCATTACTACGATCATGCAGAGTTACAATAAACAGCTTCGCTTTACTAGAAAGAAATGGACTGTAAAATTTAAGAATAATATTCCTTCGAGATAACATGTACATTCCGTGGGTTTAAAGTACCATTGAGTATAAACTGGTTGGTTGCAAACGTCATGTTTATACAAAAATAAATGTATCTATATGAAGAAAGAAAAAGGTTTTTGACGGAGAGGGAGATGGTTCCTAAAGTTACTTGGTTTTCTTAAAATTTAAAACGAAAGAATATGGAATATGTGCCAGAAAGACACGATCCACATATTGGAATCATCATACATATAGCGTTGAAAAGATTCCATTTGTTTTACATTTCATAACTTGCTATTACTCTATTCTTATCATAGAAAAACTGAAAATTTTCACGTGATTTTTCTCTTCTAGATTTCCAGGATGATGACACATACCTGTCAAACATGACCTCAACATTCCATGATATACCATCAGACTGTGATTTGTTTGGGTCCCAGTTCAACGAAGAAAGCCCGACAGATAACATTACACTGAGCTATACATCAGGGGTGTACTGGGTTGGTGCAAAGATAACGTTCAGTAGAAACATCAATCCTATAGGTAAATAGATGCAAATGTTACAGGAACTCTTTTGTTAAGGAAGAGCACTTTTTTCATATTTGTTATAAAAACAATATATGGTCAATGTCATGCTATGTTAAAAGAAGTAACACCCTTTTTAGCTCACCTAACCCAAAGGGTCATGTGAGCTATTGTCATCACTTGGCGTCCGTCGTCCGTAAAGTTTTAAAACGTTAACTTCTCTGACTCCATAAGTCCAATTGCAACCAAACTTGGTATGGTTGTTTATTAGCATTAGGTGCTTGGAACTAATGTAAGGATTTTGATTCGTCGTAAAACATGGCCGCTGTGGCTAAAAATAGAACATAGGGGGAAATGCAGTTTTTTTGCAAATAACTCAAAAACTGCTACAGATATTAAAATTCTGAAAATATAAAAGTGATCAGCACCTCAAGATCTATCTACCCTGAAATTTTGAAGAAAATTCAACAACCCATGTAGGAGTTATTGCCCTTTTTGTGGATTTTTTTTCAAATTTTGCACCTGTTAAGCATAATATCTTAAAAACTATAAATGATATTTGAGAAATTTAAATTGCATTTTGTTAAGCACATCAAGATCTACAAAATAATGTCTAGGGTCAACGTTGTAGGACCTTTCCTTTTAGGAGTTATTGCCCTTAGAACGTCAAAATTGAGCATTTTCACAGTATTTCCTCATTACATTAAAACGTTAACTCCTTTGACACTTTATGTCCAATTGGAACCAAACTTAGTATAGTTGTTTATTAGCATTAGGTGTATAGAACTGATGTGGGGATTTTTGATTGGTCGTAAAACATGGCGGCTGTGGCTAAAAATAGAACATAGGGGAAAATCACAGTTTTTTGCAAATAACTCAAAAACGGTGACATATTTTTAGATTCTGATTGAAAACAAAAGTGATTGGCACCTCAAGATCTACCAGTTCTGAAATTTTGAAGAAGACCCAACAACCCATGTAGGAGTTATTGCCCTTTTTGTTATTTTTTTGCTTATTTTGTACCTTTTAAGCTCAATATCTTAAAAACTATATAAGATATTTGAAAAAAAATAAATTACATCATGATAAGCATAACAAGATCTACTAAATATTTAATACGGTCAACGTTGTAGGACCCTTCCTTTCAGGGGTTATTCCCCTTAAGACATCAACATTGATTATTTTCATAGCATTTTCTGATAACATTGAAAGCGTTAACTCCAATTGAAACCTTACTTATTATGGTTATTTATTAGCATTATGTGTATAGAATTGATGTGGGGAACTTTGATTGGTTATAAAACATGGCCACTGTGGCTAAAAATAGAACATTGGGTGCATTTTTTTGCTCAAAACTCAAAAAGGGTGACACATTTTTAAATTCTCATTGAAAAGAAAAAGAAAAGTGATCAACACCTTATGATCAACCAGCCCTGAAAGTTTGAAGAAGATCCAACAACCCATGAAAGAGTAATTGCCCTTTTATTTTAATTTTTTTATGAATTTTGCACTTACAAAAATGTTTAAGCTCAATATTTTAATATCAATATGAGATATTTAAGAAATGTAAATTTCATATTGTTTAGCACATCATGATCTACAAAATATGAAATGAGGTCAAGATTGTAATACTGTTCATTTAAGAGGTTATTCCACATAGAATGTTGAAGGAAAAAATATTATTAAAGGGTAAACGTGATGACTTCAACTTCCCAATCGTCAACTTTCCCTTCGTGTGTAGCAACATTCCGTCCCCTCCAGCTTATGGAGTTTACGTATCACAATTGATTCGGTACTCCAGAGCTTGTGGGAATTACATCGATTTCCTTGGCAGAGCGTCACGTTTGACACAGAAATTGCTAACACAGGGTTATGTTGCTCCTCGGTTGCTGTCTTCACTCAAGAAATTTTACGGTAGACACCATGTACTCATAGATAAATATGGGATTTCTATCTCTCAAATGAGTGCAGATGTTGGTTTGTCATAGGGTTTTGTTTTGTCTTCCTTTACCGGATTTGACACACTGAATTGGAAATTGGCAGCGCGGCGGGTGTGCTATAGCAGGCAGGAACCGCTTACTCTTCCGGAGCACCCTAGTTCACTCTTGTTACGACTTGAGTTCGCGTTGTTGATTTCTGTTCGGTTGTTTTTATGTTTTGTGTTTCCTTGTGCTGTTCTTGTTCATGTTTACCGGTTTTGTCGTTGCCTTTTCGGACTTTTGACACTCGAATGCCCCTTTGGTGCCTCTGCTTATTTCAATTGCTAAAATATTACTCTGTACAATCATTACTACATTAAATTAAACCTTATTACTTTCAAATGTCAAATAGATTTTGCCGGCTAATAACCTTTACTTTAGGCGCGTATGTCAGGTGAGCGATTCAGGTTCCTGGGAGCCTCTTGTTTGCTAATTGATTCTTGTCAAGTTGTGGATTAGCGAAAACTTGGCGAAACTTAAAATATGTTTACTACGAAACTATTGTTCAGAGTTTTAAATTATAAAAAAATGGTCGCCATTGCTAAAAATAGAATATAGTGGGAATAGCAAATAACTCAAAAACGGTCGATTGTTAATTAATTGGCACTTGAAGATCTACAAGCCCTGCAATTTTAAAGAAGATTCAACCACCTAGGTAGGAGTTATTGCCCTTTTCTGAGTTTTTACACATTTTCAGCCCAATATTTTGAAACTATGGAAGATATTTCAGACATTTTAATAACATATTATAAAACACATCAATATATGTATTAAATGTTGTAGGACCATATCCTTGAAGAGTTATTCCCCTTGAGGTCTACCATACATTTGTATTTTCAGCTTATTCTTATAAGTATCGTTAAAACATATTGTCTACAAAAATCACATTTTTTTCGTCCCCAATCCTTTAATGTCATTATGACCAAAATGTAATAAAAGAAAACTTTGAATGCCAATTTGTTACCATATTTGCCATAAACTCAAAAATATTCGACCATGTTGATTGATTATCTGATTACATTCGTGACGACAGATTTATTTTTAGTGTATTTAATACGGCCATCGACCAGGATCTCGGATGTTTTGTTCCTGAAGACTTGTTTATGGTGACAATTGAATGAGAACTATCTAAATCATCTTAATGTTATATACGAGCCATAAATGTCATCTTCTTTGTTTGGCGACTTTGGCGTTTTCGTCGCCGTGAATATTTCTACGGGCTTAAACCTCGAGATACAGTACAGTGTACTTGCCGCGATTTTGAACAAGCAACGTAAAAACATTGCGCATGCTTAAGGCGGGATTAATGAATATGACTTTTTGTAAAGCTTTTCAATGATTGTGTTTCGATTTTTAGATTAATTTTTTACCATATTCGTATTTTTGTTGTTCATATGTTTAAAATTAGACAAAATAAGTTTGTCTGTTGGCCCTTTTTTCTTAGTAGAACAATATATTTTCGTAGACAATATCCCTTTCAAGACCATGTGATCGATTCAGGCTCTTGGGAGCTTCTAGTTATTTAAATTTTATGTTTTGTCATTTTGTTACTAGAATTACTTTCAAATCGCAAAATAACTGAAAGATTAGGCGCTCACAGCACTTTGTATTAAGGTAGCATCATTTTTTCCTCGCCATACATTAACCTTTGCAACAAGTCTATTCGATTTGTGAAAAATGCTCAAGATTTGGCAAAATAATGTTGGTAGCAAGAGCATATCTTACAATGTATGCTATGGACCCAACTCGAAAATTCAAAAAGGCGGCTAGATGGAAAATGAAATTAAGAAATAAATCAAATAAAATTCATTAAAAATTACATGTACTTTGAAGATGAAAGGACAATATAATAGAATATGGTTTTCATTGCATTTGAAAATGGCTGCTATTTTAGAGATGACCGCCCCAGAAATAGCATATAGATTTTTTAACCTGGGATCCTGGGTAAAAATCTTCATATCTTCATATTTAACCCCGTGTTTATATCCGGTGACCCCGAAGGAATGCCGCTTAGGATATTAACCAGGAGGCCAGTTTAATAGATTTTTAATATCAAATCATTTTGAGTTGCATGTTATTTATGACCCAAATAAGCATGAAAGCAATGGATTTGTGCTAAAATAGATATTAATAACAAGTGTAAAAAGAATCAAAATTATGTATGACGGTATCAGGCAGGGAGTGTACAGTAATAAACTGCATATCTAATTGTAGTAAAATTGTGCTTAGATGTTAAAATTGTTATATGTAGCATGGCAGATCTAACCATTTATAAACAATGGAACTAACAACAATAAATGACGTGTTTTAAAGATGGCTGTCAAAGCCTACTTTTTGAAGTATTATCTAAGCAATATTTGCAGTGTCACTTTGTCTAAATTCAAAATTGTCTAAACCCTAAGGTTCTTCCTACCCCAGACATAGGTAAATCACCTTAGTAATTATTTGGTTCTTCATTTCGATATTTTTGGTTTTATTGTTCTTTGCTCTTCATTATCATATAGTGTTTGGCATTTTTAATATTTTAGGTAGAGCGCCTGTGATGGGTCTTGAATAGACGAAACACGCGTCAGGCGTAGCAAAATTTACTGTCTGGAACTTTGTTGTCATTTGTATTTTGTTTGTCCGTTATCTATTAGTTTGTTTAACTTGCAATAAGGGTGCCACATTTGTGGACCTTATTAATTATTGCTTCACTTGTGCAATTTTTTTCTCCCCAACGGAGCATAGGCCACTGAAAATATATTTCCATCTTCCTATGTCCTTTGAAAGTTTTTGAATGCTAATTTATGTATGACCATTATCTATTATTTCCTTTTCTCCTCCATGTCAGTCTAAATCTTCAGGTTTTTCTTTTTCTTGTTGTGTCCATTGTAGGGCATGGTTTTTGCTTTTGGGTACTGTATGACCTAACCATTTCCACTTTTTCTCCTCTATTTCTAGAAGTTGTTTAGTTTATTCTCTTCCAAAGGTCTTCGTTGGTAATCATGCTAGGCCACCATATCTACAGGATGGATTGCTGACATTTGTTATACGAATACCTGATGTTTCTTCATGTTGGCCATTTTTAGGATCCATGATGTTTCTTACCCGTACAGCAAGACTGATTCAACGTTACTGTTGAATATTCTAAGGTCTTTGTTTATATTTGCCTTAATTTCCATATGTTTTAAGCAGTCCAAAGTCCGTTTATGCTTTTGATAGTCTTGCTTTTACACCATCATATCTTCAAATAAAGTTGTTAATCACACTTCCTAGGCATATAACAATGTTATGCTTTCAAAGTGAGTGTCATCTATTTCACTGATATTGACGTTGTTTGTATTAATTCTGATTATTTTGGTCTTGTCTTTGCTTATACATACCCATGTTTTTTAACCAATAAATGTGCTTTTTAAATTTTATCATAAGTATTAGAAGGAAAAGCTAGATGGTCAGTAAAATCCAGGTCATCTAGTTGGTTTGTTCTGAGATCCCATTGGATTCCATTCCTCTTTCCTAGTGTGATTGTCTCGTGGTCCTATCAACTGCCAAAAGAAAAAGAAAATGGCAAGGTAAACAACTCTATCTTACACCTGGTCGTATTTCGAACTCTGTATTTATATCTCCACCATGTACTGTCTTATATTTTATACCTCTGTACATATTCTTTATTTTTAAAATGTAACTATTTTGTTTAGAATTCCGTAGCTCTCATTGAGTCTCTATAGAATTTTTCTTTCAAGGCTACTAAAAACTTCCTCGAAGTCTAAAAAAGGGAACTGTTGTATTCAATTGACGTCTTGAATATTATGTTCAGGGTGGATGGCTAGATCTTTCTTTTCTAAAACCTGCTTGGTGGTATCGCAGTTGTTTGTCTTCTGTTGTCTACTGTGGGTCTGTTAAGGATTTAGTAGCATTATGCCCATATCTTTCTTTGCTTTGTTATTCTATTGGGGTTAAGGTGCTCTCATTTTGGTCTTTTATTGCTTTTTCACATGCTATGAAAGAATTCACGTTAGCGGAACTTCCGACTGAGTTACCGGGACTTTTTCATCTCGCTTTGAATGTAAGCAACCTTTATTCTCTTTTATTTTAGCGTTTTTCGATAAAAATAGAATGTGATTCGACGTAGTTTAATGGTTCCAGTCATGTTTAAAAATCCCTTGAGTAGACATCATGCCACTTTTATACTAATTAACTTTTTCAGAGTTTACGGTCTAAGATTTTGAGGGGACGGTCACTTAAAGGATTTATAACGTAGTTCTGATGATGCGATTGTACTATGTTTTTGTTTCTTTAGAGCTCAAAAGGATGACAAGACACAAATTCTACTGTCAAATTTCATAAAACAAATTTATAAAAATCACCAAAAAAGGGATATATGAGTTAGCGGAACCTACTATGAGTTAGCATGGCGGCTATGAGTTAGCTATACCTATGCATTATAGGGGTAAATGAAAGAAGCAAAGGTGTATTAAAGGGGTAATCAAACATTATTATACTGAAGAGACAAAGACAAAATCGGTAGACAAAAATCATAACGAAAAAAACACACAACAAGAAAAAACAAGAACAAAAACCCACACACATAACAACACAACAGCATTCAGCATCGCGAACTTAAGTCGAAAAGAGAGTGAAATCAGGTGCCCCGGAAGAGTAAGCAGTTCCTGCTTGCTATAGCACACCCGTCACGTTGCCAAAGATTGATTTATTATTGGTCAAATCGGAATGATGACATTACAAACTCTTATGTCAAACCAACAGCTGTGCTAATCTGAGAGATAGAAATCCCGTATTTGTCTACAAGCACATGATGTCTTCCATAAAATTTCTTGAGTGATGACAACAACCTGTGAGCAACGTATCCCTGTGTTAACAATTTGCTTGTCAGCCGTGTAGCTCTATCAAGGAAGTCGTTATACTCCCCACATGCTCTGTAATAACGAATCTATTGTGATACGTAAACTCCATATGCTGGAGCGGACGGAATGTTGCAACACAGAAAGGGAAAGTTGACAATTAGAAGTCATCATATTGTCATATAAATTTGTACAAAGCCTTCCTAGTGTGTCAATTTCCAGAAATAAATCCAAATATGAAGCGGACCTCCTAGAATCTGTGGTGTCCTTTATCTCCAGTTCCTTCGGATTTATGAGATGGAAATTGCCACTAAATCAAGGCTTGTTTAGTGAAAGGACATCATCAATATAACGAATGTGAGATTGAAGGATAAAGCAAGTCTGTGGTCCTTTTTGTCTAGAAGTGATTGCAAGTAGTCCGCTCCGTATGAATGAAGAAACAAAGCGGCAATCAATGTTGTGCAATTTTTGCCAATTGGGATACCTATTGTCTGCTGAAAAACACGTCCACCAAACTGTACAAATATGTTGTCGATAAGAAAGTTGAGCATTTCTATTATTTAATCTCTGTAAATTTGTTTTTCTTACTAGATAGAAAATAAAGGGATGTGGAAAAATTGTACGCGACACAGCCCACAATTAAGCGGAAATTCAGAAAAACCACAATGGACAACCGCCAGCAGCCTTCAACGATGCCATTTGGCGCTGCTCGCGGTTTTGCAATTGGCCCATGGTCTAAATAAAATGCATATAATTCAAATCGAGTCCTGAAATAGTCACAGATAGACCCCCTTCTTAAACAAGGAACAGAAAACATCAAAAAGACAAGTAGAAACAAAAGCTTTGTCAAAGATTCCTGGCTTAGGACAGGCACATATAATATGTGGCGGGGTTAAACTAGTTTTTTGGGCCCAACCTTCCGTATCAATATTCCTAGACAAAGCACAAAAACTAAACACACAATAAAAATCAAATTGATCAAAGTCCAATTCCACTAGAGAGAACCTTAGACAAAAACAACAAGAACAAACAAAATAACGGTAAAGGAACTCTCTATAGAACACTCGCTGTTACTGACAGCTAACTGAGAATCATCAATCGACTGATGTAAAAAAATCAAGCATATCGATTTTGAATCCGACACAACACTTCAAACAATAATGATTTGGTGAAGTGTCATCGCACAAAACCGACATGCTTGATCGCTATAATGCTTAAAAATGACAATAGTAAAAACGTTTATGGGAGTTTTAAAGTAAGTATCAAGTTTCAATATTTCTGCCCAAAAAAACCCCACTAAATTCAAAGATTAAACCAAAATATTCAATTCATATCCTTTCCGTAATAAATTTTCAAGCCAATTTTTCATTTCTAATGGGTTGCTTTTAAACTTGTGAGCTTTATAAAAAAAAACATTTCCATAAAATTCAGCATGTTCAGGATGTGATATTCCTTTCACTATCAGAAAACGACGTGTACAATTAAATTTTTCAATCAGATATCGATACTTGTGGCAGAATTTAGAAAAAGATTTTACTAATTTGTGGTATCGATAACCTTGTTTAAATAATTTTTCAGTAACAAATCGGTTTTTATTATTAAAATCAGAAACACCACTGCAGATCCGAGCATATCTTACTAACTGTGAAACGTAAACCCCGTATGACGGCGCCTGTGGAACATCTCCTTCAAGAAAAGGGAAATTTATAATAGGGAAGGTAAAGTCGTTACGTTTATCATATACTTTGGTTTGTAATTTTCCGTCAATAATACTTAAATCTAAATTTAAAAAAGGATAGATATCTGTTATAGAATTAGAAAATGAAGGATTGTTGAGTGCAAGAATGTCGTCTAAATATCTAAAAGTATAATTGAAAGTTTCGATAAGGTTCTGTTTGTTTGGGTCTTTTTGTAATTTAGCTATAAATTGTGATTCATAACAGTATAGGAAAAGGTCGGCTATAAGTGGCGCACAATTAGTACCCATAGGAATACCAATAATTTGATAATAAATTTGTTTACCAAAACGTATGTAAATATTATCTAGCAAATAATTTAGAGCAGTAAAAATTTCTGCATCAGTCCAGTTAATGTAACCTTTTTGAGTCCTGTTACTAAAAATGATTTACTAAACGAGTTTGAAACTCTAGAACAGATATTTGTCAAAGCGCCATTTAACCAAATATTTAAATTTCTTTTTAATCAGATTATGCGGTAGGTTAGTATATAAAGTAGAACAATCGTAGCTATCAACGGTATGGAAAGTATTTTTAAATGCACGAAGCTTGTCCAAAACACCAAGAGATTTTTTTACGTTCCAAAGATGATTAATTCCACTGTTTTCGAATACCCTTTTCACAGTATTGAATAATAAATTCCTTCATAGTAGTTAAAGTCAGAGATAAAACTTTGGAAATATGGGTTAAAGAACACTTACTTGAAGCAAAGATAAAACGAGATTTATATGGTTTTTGTGCAATTTAGGTATCCAGTACATAGTAGGTAACATATAGTATGTCGGGGCAACTCGAAGTGCTGTATTCGCAATGATATGATCGTCAATGATACCTGATTCTGTCGAATGCACGGGAACGAAAGTGTTCAATTTTTTTATTTCGTGCATTAAAATATTAGACTCTTGGATAAAAAAATAAGTCTTTTTATAATCGACTACCAAATACTTGTACCTGCGTTTTCTTTTCTTTTTGATAAAGCTACGTTTAATCAACTTTGCAAAACGAGATTCTAATTGTGAATGTGGAATTAAAGAATATAATGTAGAGAAATCAAAAGTTTTAATGCTATTACAAGATGAAAATTACATACATGCAGAATGGAGAATTTCCATCAATGCTTTAGAATTTTTGAGAATCCACATATGATTCTAGAGTAACAACAATCCAAATATTTTTGAAGGCTTGCTTTTATTGCCGTCAATATTGATGTTAACAAAACTAAAAGAGGTTTAAATGTACATTTGGATGACCCAGCAATAAAACAGTGTTTGTATGGCATTTTATGTAACTTATGAATCCAATACAAGAATGGAACGTCATGTTCTTTTTGTCAACAGAAATGCCAAAGAAAGAAATGACAGAATTATAATTGTTCATTATTTCCTCCTTTGACAGTGTTGTTGCTGTATATGTGGTGCTTTTGCTGGTACAACCAACCCCTTATTCATCTGTATAAACAATCAATATAGTGCTGTTTGCAAACGAAAAGGATGTTTGGCGCTTTATCAGAAGGTACGACAACATATTTGTCGTGTAAGGTGCACAATGTTTTCGCAACATCCGGGTTGTTGAAAATAGATGTTGCCTTGGTGCTCATCGAGCCTTTCAAAGAAGCAGAGGTACCAATGGGGTATCCGAATGTCAAAAGTCCGAAAGGGCAGAGACTAAACCAGTAAACACAAACAAGAACGGGACAAAAACAGACAACACGTAAAACATGGAAACACAAAACAACTGAATATCAATCAACAACGCGAACTCCAGTCGAAACAAGAGTGAACTCAGGTGCTCCGGAAGAGTAAGCAGTTCCTGCTTGCTATAGCACACCCGTCGCGTTGCCAATAGTCCATTCAGCGTGTCAAATCCAGTAAAGGAAGACAAAACAACACACTATGACAAACCAACATCTGCACTCATCTGAGAGATCGAAATCCCATATTTGTCTATAAGTGCATGATGTCTTCCGTAAAATTTCTTGAGTGAAGACAGCAACCGAGGAGCAACATAACCCTGTGTGAGCAATTTTTGCGTCAGACGTGTCGCTCTGCTAAGGAAATCGATGTAAGTCCCGCACGCTCTGGAGTAACGAATCAATTGAGATACGTAAACTCCATAAAGCTGGAGCTGACGGAATATTGCTACACAAGAAGGGGAAGTTGACGATTGGAAAGTTGAAGTCATCACGTTTGTCATAGAGCCTTGTTGAAAGTCTTCCTTGAGAGTCAATTTCGAGATGTAGATCTAAATATGAAGCAGACTTCCTAGAATCCGTTGTGTCCTTTATCTCAAGCTCCTGTGGATATATGAGATGGAGAAAGTCACCAAATCGAGAATTGTTTAGTGAAAGGACATCATCAATATAACGGAACGTGAGGTTGAAAGAGAGAGCTAGTCTACGGTCTTTTTTGTCTAGAAGAGATTGCAAGAAGTCTGCTTCATATGAATGAAGAAACAAATCAGCAAGCAAAGATGCACAATTAGTGCCCATTGGAATCCCTATTGTTTGCTGAAAAACACGTCCACCAAACTGAACAAATATGTTGTCAATAAGAAAGTTGAGCATGTCGAAGATTTAATTCTTTTCACAACCAACGACCTCGCAGACTTTACCCACTCAGAAAGAACATCGCTTTCTTTTTCATGTTCTTTTTTAGCCCATTTGCTGACATAGTCTTCAACTGAATCCCAAATTGTTTTGAAATTATGGTTCCAGTTGATTGCTCTAGGCTCATGATATTTTGGTCCTTTTGCACGATGTTGAGGTCCCCGGTAATGACGTGACCAGAAGGACTATATTTGAATGGGGATTTGTCATAAGAACAGTCTGGTGGTTTAGCCTTGATGTCGTTGATTTGGTAATTCCGCAAAACTTGGTTGTAGGTAAATACCTTAGGTGCAATGTTGGAAGTATAGTAATAAGAAATGATGCAGATTGGAACACCTTTGTTTTTGAAATAAGGTGGGATATGTTCTGTAACAGATCTATGGTGTAAAATGTTGGCTAAATTTATGGCGTCCACACCTTTATTCAAAAATGAAAGAGAAATAAGAGAGCGACTGTCCGAATTGTTCTCGTGTGGAACACTAACTGGTTTGAATATTCGGTTGTATCCAATGTCAGGAACAATTGATGTAAGACGATACAGGTTGGATTTGAAATCAGGCACTGGATTTTCGAGACATGTTTTGTACAGTGTGTGAAATTTGGAAATAGGAATAGAATACAATTTAGTGCTAATACCTCCTTATCTTGATAGAAAGTTTTTCGAACTTTGAGAAAAAACCACTATAATTGTTGGTATAAATTTTTAGCCACCTGATACTATAATTCCTAAAATAGATATATTGTATGGTAAAGCATTGAAATACTTCTTGCCACAGAAACAGATAAATTGAAAAGGGTCACTTTATTTTATTTTAGTGTTTTGATCTAAGTGATAGTCTTTTTGCATAATGATAAGTCTGTTTTGCCACTACCAGAATTTGTTTGTCATAAATCTACCTACATTCCAACTACTCCAACTAGTAGATTTATTGAGATAACACATTACAACTGATTCATTATTCCAGAGTTTTAGGGACCTACTTTGGTTTTGTTTGATAGAGAGTCACCCTTTATACTTATATTGCTTAAACAGGGTTATTTTGCTCTTCTATTGTTGTCTTCTTTTCAGAAATATGCTGGCGGTTGTCCATTGTGGTTTTTCTGAATTTCCGCTTAATTGTGGGCTGTGTCGCGTACACTTATTCCACATCTCATTATTTTCTATTATAGTCACATATCAGGATTTCTATCTTTCAGATAAGTTCCGATGCTGATTCGTCATGTGGTTCTGCTTTGTCCTGATTTCATTGCCGGATTAGCCTTATTTATTGGCCATATGCAACGCAAATGGTGTGTTGCTACAAGCAGGACCTGCTTGCCCTTCCGAGAGATCTAAGTGTACTCTATCGTTATAACTTGATTAAGTGTTGTTGGTTTGTATTCTTCGTGCTGTTCTCCATCATTCGTGTCACTTGTTTTGTCTTTTGCCTCTCGGACAATTGACATCGAATGTTCCATTTGTATCCTTTGCTTTTTTACATCACGAGACCGTGTTCATGAACTCTATATCCTTTCATGAATTATTTATTAAAAATTGTACCACAGCTAACATTTTTGTTTATTTTAATTTGATCTGAATTTCTTGATTTATGATATAGATTTTTCGTTGT
>CAXARO010001337.1:0-50539 GCA_963971305.1 Arcuatula senhousia
ATCCAATAAATGTGATTATATTTATTAAATTTACCAATCAGAATGCTTGTATCCACAGCTGTTAAAAAATCAGTAAAGATTAATTTGTATTGTCAGATTGTAATACATGTACATGTGTATATCTTTATCTGGTACTCATGGATGGTGCTTAAAATGTTTAACCTATAGCTGTACTTATTTTTTGCTCATTTAATTGTAATTGCACCTTTTTTCGATTTTGACTCGTTAAAGCAAAAACGCAAATTGCACAAGCTGATTTCGATTTATTATTAATTAGCATGATAAGATATTCAATGAACTGGAGTCAAATAGTTTTTCAATTCTATCATCAAATTTTCAACATTTGATGATGTTAGAAAATAAATTTTTGAGCCAAAAGTTAATTAACATACCAAGACAAATGTGCCAAAGAAATGATACATGTATATACTTTTATCTTCTTTTAAATTACACTTTTTCATTGTATATGTCGGGCTTCCTTTAACTGTTTAATGCTAACTTAAGTGCTAAATCTAATGTTTATGAGAATTTTTTTGTAAATTGACTTTATAAGGATCTATTTTACATGTTTTAACTAAAATTTGACAATCCAAACAAAATTAATCATGTTAATTATCAAAACTTTAGCTCCAATTTTTGCCAGGTGTGGGACCCGGGTAATCTATAAACATTGGATCAAATCGTGATTGGTCCCTCAGTATATTATAAAATGAAATTTTAAGACTTAAACATGTGTTAAAGTTATTTCTAAAAATAAAACTTTCATACAATAATTGCTGATATTTTTTTGCATTAATCAAGATTACACACTATTACCATATGCATGTACAAATGATGTAGCAGGAGTTTTTCCTTAGCTTCTAATTTTCGTTTTATTTGCAAGGTCCAACAAATCCCCCAGTTTTTTGGTGCCAACCTTCCCCCTAATGGTAATCAATAACAAAGCATAAACAATAGAAAATCAATTCAACAAGAGAGAACCTGAGACATGTATGAATATTTATTTCAATGTTTGAAGGTCATAATCATTCAATCACTGTTCTTGTCAAATATAATGATTGATATTGTTCTTTTTACATTCATAGCAGATCAAAATGTATGTGAAAGTGTTGACTAACCTGGGCTTGGGTATATATGTACCAGTAACACATTTAAGGCACATGGGTCTGAGGTTAGTTTTGGGCTTATGATTTATATACATGTACATGTATCATTAGCCCAAAACTAACCTCAGGCCTCTGTGATTTTAGGCACCACATGCATATACATCACCCTGGTCTTTTAACTTTAGTGAACAAAATCACAGCTTCAAAATGTTTCAACAAATCGCAAAGCGAAAAGTACATGCATGCAGCAAAAAAATTTCCTCTTTTATTTTTTTCCTGGGATCTTTTGATTTTTGGCATATCTCACATGCACGCTAGTCTAGATAATCATGACGTCTTTCTGGGGTTTAGTCATTAGGACTTTTTAAGCCAAACGTCAAAAAATTATAAAAGGCTTCCAACACAGCATTATTTGGACTAATCTCAAGCTAATTAACAACTCATTATCATTATTTCAATTATATAATAATAATAATAATAATATTTTATTGGCACAAACACATCAATATTACATGGTTAAGGCCCAATATATATAATATGTAAATACATTTTACTTATTTGTTTTTCGCCAGATTCTCAATCTGGACTGAAAAAGAAATGTGAAGGTTAATTAGTCATCCAGATAACTTATTGTACTTGTGGCGAGTAATGTAACCAGTCCATGTACAAAGTCCTAGCTGCAATAACGTACAATGTAGCTCCTTAGACATTTTATAGATTTGGCAGAGCTACAAAGGGGTCCCATTACCCGTAATGGAGCAAGTTGAAATTTTGTGTCGAGCCTTCTCAAGACTTTAAATGAAGTATTGAAAGATAGTCTGGGAAACTTGGAAAAATTCAAGGTTTTGATATTTTTATTGACAAGTCAGCCTATATTTTGTCACTTTTTCTAATTTGATCCTGAACTTTTCTTTAAGTTCAGGATCAAATTATATAAAAATACGATTTTGTGATCATAAACTTCATACTTTTGGGTAATAAAACTACATGTAATTCCCTTTCAAACATGTATCCACAGCAACTAAAAAATAGCACGTAAATTTCAGGCGGCTGCTCAATTACGTTTAATGGGACCCCTTTAAAACCCTCGCGAGGAAGCGAGCATTAGAGGGTTTTATTATTAAAACTAACAAAGTCATGGCCATGTACTGATATTTTAAGAGGCTGTCCAAGCAAAACCCAGGCAATAGCTGGCACATGCATGACAAATTTTGTTTTTCAAAAATTTTCATTGATTTCACATCAGGTTAACATCCATTCCCCAAAACAAATGCCAATTTTTGGTTTATTGAAGTGATAACTTAGATATAATTTATATAGAATGCATTGAAAATATGCAGAAAAAGGGAGATAACTCTTGCATATTTGCAAAATTTGTTTGCTTTGTTCATGAACTTTTAGTTTAAGGCTTAATTACAAGTCATCCATGTTGCTTTCAAACGAATCTTGGTGATTTTTGTTTTACATATGAGTCCAACAATACATTAAAACAATAAATTTGCTGGGATAAAATTCTTCATGTGCCAGGTTTTGTAGGCTTTTGCCTGATTTCTACATGGACAGCCTCTTAAACGTTCGAATTCTCATTATATTGTGGTAATTACATGTATGTTCATTTCAACCAAATATTTAACTGTGACATCACAGTTTCTACGTACCACGATATTACGAGCTACCAGTACAGTCATGTATATGCTTTTTGTTTGTTTTGTTGTAATGATTAAATACTTGTACATGTATAAAGTTAGGCAGTGGCTATTTTGCCGGCTCCGGCAAAATAGCCTCCTTAGGTCTATTTTGCCGGCTCCGGCATAATAGCCATTTGTATGGCATTTAGCTATTTTGCCGGCTGTTATATATTAACGTTGAAACTACCGCTTTAGTTGATGAACACGTAGGAGATAGCAAGGAGGAAGAACTTTGTGAAAGAGATAGTTTTAATGTAGAGAGTGAAGCAATTACTTCTATTGCTTCAATTTCAGACATAGTTTTGCCACCTGCGATTAAAAAGCGCGGAAGACCTAAAGGTATGACACAAACTGTAATTGGACTGCCAAAGAAGCGCACTCGAAAATCAAAATGTGTTCCGTTTGTCCAAAAGCCATCTAATAAAACGGACATGATAATTTTGGAATGGTTTGTGGGAAAAGAAATTGCCAAGTCTGCACTTTCTGACAGTCTACTGGTAGAGGAACAACAAATAGAAACTCGCCCTGAGATGGTTTCTAGCTCCTGTTTAGATAAACTTGTAAACATAAGTTTGATTAAAAAGTACTGTACGGAGGACGCATGGAAGGCTATTCAAAATATTTATTCTACCAAACTTCAAAACACTATCTATTTTTGTAATTTTTGTAACGAAGATGCAGATGTATCGAACGGTGATCAAACACAAAGCATTATGTGCAGTTCGTGTTTACAGTGGTTACATCTGTCGTGTGCTAGGCTGAAAACTTCACCGAAAGCAAAGCACTGGTTTTGCAACTTTTGTAAATTGGGTTAATATGTTCCATAGAGTAGCTCTAAAATGTTGAATTATCATGTATTGTATATGTCATGTATGTACAATTTGGCAATTTTCATTCTTTTTTTTCCAATCTCCAGCCAAAAAATTCAAAATCTCCAGCTTTGTCATCACAGATCCGTCACATGTATGCAGGACAGTTCCTATTTTTAGTGGTGTGAGATTTTTCTGTCTCACACCACCCCATGTGAGATAGCCTCGTGCAGTTTCCAAGGGACATGACTCTATTGTTTACGTCACGCTATGTTTTGTAAACAAATCCACGTTGTACAATTTACGGGTTTAGTGAGAAAAATAATCAAACACCGATGATTAGGGCAAGATAAGGAAATCTCCGTCACCCTTGGGTAAGATTTCTTTACATCTTCAACTCGACAGAGCCTCGTTGCAGACTTGAAATCTTACCCTCGGGGTGTCGGAGATTTCCTTATCTTGTCCTAACACCGGTGTTAGATTCTTATAATCTACTAGTATTTGACGTGGGACAGCAAAGTTTCAACATGCATGAGGAAGTCTGAACCACCTAGAGTAACCAATGCCAGTGGTCCTTTTTTAAGATGAATGGATGTAGATGAGTTTGTTAGAACTTAAAACAATATTCAATTTAAAGCAACGAGAAAGGCTAAAAATATGCAGTATTGATACATTTTTGCTTGATTGTTGTTCAAACGTCCTTGATGAGAATTTTAAAAATTAGATGAGAACGCATTCTTTACATGTATTCGGTTTTTATTATAATCATGTTTTATCTGAGTGTATAAAAAACTGTATATATAGCACTAATAAAATCTATATGTAATTTTCAGTTGTATATATAAACTTAACTAAAATCTATGCAAACAACACAAGCATTAAACAAAAAAAAAAAAAAACAAAAAAAAAAACAGAAAACAAAACAGAACCGACAAAATAGCTAAATGCCATACAAATCGCTATTATGCCAGAGCCGGCAAAATAGACCCAAGGAGGCTATTTTGCCGGAGCCGGCAAAATAGTCCCTAGGAGGATATTTTGCCGGAGCCGGCAATATAGCCACTGCCATAAAGTTATGTCAAATACGATTGTTAAAATAAAAATATATAGAAGTCACTAACATATATTTTAAAAGCAAAAAAGAAGGGGAGGGTGGTAAAATTTTCACAGACATTAAAGGGCAAATTCACCAGCGTGTTCTTATCGGAGTTCTTCAAAAATTATTTGAATGTTCTGTATCTGTATCTGTACTGGTACGTCGAAGATACCACTTCTGGTTTTTACTCGACGGGGAGAGAGAGTGCGCCGGATTAGCGGTCGCCGGTGAGAGCTGATTTAAAGCTCTCTACGCTTGTGGAATTGACGGTTGTTTCCTTCAACTGGTTCCACTCGATAATTGTTCTGACAAAGAATGAGTTCGAGTATTGCTGTGTTTTGCTCGGTGGCACTACAAAACACTTTGTGTTGTTTCTGACTTGTTTGTCAATAATATTGTTCGTTTGGCAGTCACTGAATGTTTTAGCTTTAATGAGCCACTTTTGTCGTGCTGGTTTAAGGAATTCCTCGGCTTCAATGGCAGGAACCAACCCCTCAACCACCTTGTACAAGAAGAGTAACCTCTGGCTGGTACGTCTGTCTTTTAGTTCTTCCAGCTGTAGTTGTGCTAGCATTCTTGTGACGCATCCTTCATCTCTGGATTTGTAGTCGCCTGTGATGAACCTAGAATGTTTTACTGTAGCTGTACACGTGCTAAAAGTACAGCAAAACAGTAAACACTGTAACAGATTTTACAAAATGTGAATCAAAAATGTTATAGGTCATACTTTAGGTAATGAAATTTAGTTCACATAAAAATTGACGCTCAAACAGTTGATTATAATGTTGTTAATTCTGGGAGTTTCCAAAATGGACGACACAAGCATTTCCCAATCGAATACATCGCCCCAAATATTTTCGTCACTTTTGCATCTTCGTCCCAAATGAAAATGTTTGCCGCCAAAATAACACAAGCACATGTTATGAAAAAAAAATATATGTTCTAAAGAAATGAAAAAAATGTTGAAAGATCAATATAAATATATCAATATTGTCAATATGAATAAAACAAAGGATGAAATACATATTACGCCGAAATCTTCACAAAAGTGCTTGCAGAGCATCATAGACCTGTATATTAAATATATTAACTTCTAAAATGGTGCACAACAACATCAAATATGATGTTAAAATAAAATAAAAATTAAAGTCAAAAGACAATAATTAATAATCAAATATGCGGATATTTCGCTGGACCGACCAGCTTCATCAGCGCTTGTAATCTGATATGATGATAATAAATTACTGTAGGATTAGGCGTAAATATACAATAATCCTATGTGTAAATAAGTTAATATATACTCACAAATCAGAATATATAAAACAATATCCAACGAATTAACACTGCTGTGATTGATTGTGTCTGCTTTTACTCCCGCCAATCTGCTATCAACTGGTCCTACGACCGCACTGGTTTCTCCAAGGAGCAAACCTAGACTTTCCGGGAACAAGTCATATACACGGTTGGTTCGTCCCTAATAACCGCATCTCTCGTACCTTAGCTGTCGGCACATACAATCATATATACCATATTCCCAACACTCCCCCCGGTTTCTAACTCGAATGATCCAAGCCCTATCCTTCTTCGCATACTTCGGCGGGACAGGGCTTGAACTCGTCCAATGGAAATTCTCCGTCACTCGCTGTCCAGTTCAGACAGCCAATCGCAATCCTTTTAATGATGTTAATAAATTAGTTGATAAAATTAGTTTGATCTTTCCTAAAAACGGATATGACATAAAAGTGTGAATTATGTGATAATCAATAATAAATTAATGATAATTAATTTTATCTACACTGGTCCTAAGAATCTTTGGTCAACACAGTATGCTCACCTTACAAATTTTGACGAATTATTATCGTATGAGCATTCAGGCGTTAATGTAGCGACTGCAAAGAGCGAAATATAACGACTGTATTATTCGGGTTACCCGGTTTCAAAAGGGGGAGCCATATCCTGACTTGCTTGGGAATATCACAGAATCCATTCCTAATAGAATCCCGCAGACTTTTTCCGGGAAAAAAATACATTTCTGATCACACATTACAGTCTTTAATCAAATTATACAGCTGATTATCATATCACAATGTTCATGCAAAATATACAGTCCATAATGGTTTCAACTTGAACCCCCGTCCTGCGCGGGGAAAACGTTCCACATCTATCCAGCTTGCTTCACGAAAGTTCCCGCCGTTCCGGGATCTTGGCACCTTGGACATATAAACTTCACCAGCATGTCCGCTTGCTCTTGTGTCATATCAATACAGGATCCATGGTACCATTCATCACAGTCGTCACACTGAATCATGAACTGGCCATCGTCTGGTTTTCTACACAAGCAAAACAGTTCACGATTCACCGGAATGGTGATGTTCTCACCCTCAAGAATACGGTGCTGACACCGCTTTAACCAAGGTGGTACTACGCGATCTTTACAAAGTTTCAATCTATCATGATTCATAATGACAATTGACTTTTCTAGTTTTATTTTATAGACATAAGCAGACACAAATAATTCCTGGACCTTTCCAGGGTGGGTCCAGCTTTTTAGCTCTACCCTTGACCTTGGCTGTGTCAAGGACATATACCAAGTCACCTATCTTATACTGTTTCTCCAGTATACGAACATCATAGTCTCTTTTCATGATCATTTGAGTCGTTTTCAGAGTGTCTCTTGCTATCTCATGTGCTGACAACATAGCATTCTTGAAATTTCGCACATAATCATCTAAGGTCTCATCTTTGTCGTTATCAGGAAGCTTGTACAACAAGTCAGCTGGTTGATTCACTTCTCGACCTAACATCAACTTATTAGGTGTGAAACCGGTACTACGGTTAACCGACGATCTTATCGCTCCTGCCAACTGTGGCAAAAACTCATCCCAGTTATTCTGCTGTCTGGACACAAAGCAACGAACGGCATCCATCAGTGTACGGTTGCAGCGTTCTGCTTGGCCATTCGAGGACGGTCTGTACGGTGTCGTTCTAGCTTTATGGATTTGCAAAAGTTCACACATTGACTTGAACAATTTACTTTCAAAGTAACGTCCTTGGTCCGTGAATATCTGGAATGGGAAACCAAAGCGAGAAAAGAACTCGTTAACTGCAGCTCTTGCGGTCTCTTCTGCTGTCTGACTTGGTAACGGAATGCATTCCAACCACTTCGAAAATTGGTCCACAATCACCAATATGTGCGCATTCCCCTTTGTCGTTTCCGGTAGAGGGCCAAGAAAATCCAAATGAACTCTCTCCATCGGCTCTCCTGCATGATAGTTGGTCATCGGGCACTTAGCTTTTCTGTTGCCCTTCTTGTGCAGATTGCAAACGTTACACGTTTCTACAAACGTACGAATGTCCTGGGTCATACCATACCAATGGTATTTTTCTTTGATCTTCTTCATCGTCCTGACAATTCCCTGGTGACCCGCTAAAGGAATGTCATGGCTCAATGACATTATCTCCACCTTTAGACTTTTCGGAATTACAAGTCGTTCCCGCCCACCATCCTTCGTGGCAAGATTCTTCAAAATTCCATCACCATCGAGAAAAAACATCTCTCTGTTCAGCCAGTACTTCTTCGCTCTCTGGCTACAGCAGAATACAGTCGCTTCGGACGGCTCGGCTTTCTCTCTAAGCCAGATCAATATCAGTTCTAAGTCCGGGTCTTTCGATTAAAAGTCAATAAGTTGTTCCGGGGTATATGTGGCAGCTTCAAGCCCTGACTCCGTCATGACATTCACAGTGACCGATTCTGATGCCGGTGTGTAAACTGACAATCCCAATGGAGTCTTCACAATTTCAATGGAACTATGAAATATGTCATTTTCGGTGTTTGCCTTGTTCAGGTTGAGATCTATCGTCTCCGTTGTGTTTGTCGCATCCTGTACTGTAGATTTTCCTCTAGTCCTTACACACATGCAGATACGTGACGAGTCACGCCTTGTCCCCGCAGCTCACACGGGGTGATATTCTCTGTCTCAGTCTGAGTAAATACATCCTGCTGCTGGATTGGTGTAGTATATGATTTCGATGTTGAAGCTAACGGTATAACGTCGTCTACAGCTTCCTGAAATCCTAACCAATGCTGGTGTTGTCTGGTGCAGTATTTACACGCCTGACACGGCAAAGCTGATCGTAGCACTTCTCCTGCTTCTCTCCTCTGAATCGTACAACCTTCACACAGCTGAAGTCTCGAAAGTCCGTCTGCATTGACATGCAGCTTTCCAGGTCGATGCTGTATCTTCATGTTGTATTGGCTGAGCTCCTCCAGCCATCTCGCTAACTGTCCCTGCGGTTCCTTGAAATTCAATAACCATGTCAAGCTACTGTGGTCTGTTCGAACCGTAAATTCTCTGCCAAGAAGATAATGTCTGAAATGACGCGTGAATCTCACGACAGCTAACAGTTCCTTCCTGGTAGTGCAATAGTTCAGTTGTTCATGTGCTAGCGAGAAACTGGAGTACGCAATTGTTCTTTCAACACCATCCTGTACCTGAATTAGTTCCGCACCAATAGCAAAGTTTGATGCATCCGTATCCAATATAAACGGATCATGGGCATTCGGCAAAGCTAACACAGGTGCACTTGTCAAAGCAGTCGTTAACGCTTGAAAAGCGGTCTCTTCAGGTTCTTCCCACTTAAACGGGTTTTTACCCGTGAGCCTCTGTAACGGATATGCAATGTCAGCATAGTGACTGATAAAATTCCTGTGATAATTGGCAAATCCCAAGAATTGTTCAACTTCCTTTGTCGAAGCGGGTGTCGGCCACTTTCGTACAGCCTCAATGTACTCGTAACCCATGGAAATTCCCGTCTTGTTGACCTTTCTGCCTAGAAATTCTACTTCCTCCTTACAAAGATCACATTTTCTAGGTTTCAGCTTTAACCCATGAGCTCTAAAACGTTCAAAAACTGTGCGCAAGTTAGCTATGTGCTCTTCAAATGATTTTCCCATTACCAGAATATCATCTAGGAACGCCAATACAATGTTCCATGTCAGACCACGGAGTACCAAGTTCATCACTCTTGCGTATGTTCCTGGGGCATTGCACAGTCCGACACTCATACGAACAAACTGGAACAGTCCATATTTCGTGATGAAGGCAGTTTTTGGTCGATCAGACTCCTTGATCTTGATCTGGTAATACGCGCTATTAGCGTCTAACTTCGAAAACCATTGATTTCCTGCCAGTGTGTCCAAACATTCGTCAATCAGTGGCAATGGATAGACATCTTTCTTCGTCACAGCATTGACCTTGCGGTAGTCCACGCACCAACGAATACTACCGTCACGCTTTCGAATTAAAACTGGCGCTGAGGCCCATTCAGAGTTGGATTCTTCAATGATACCAGCTTTTTCCAATTTGTCTAGGTGACCCTCCTCCTCCTGTTCAAAGCACTTGGGTGTCCTTCTCATTCGCTGTTTAATCGGTCTTGCGTCACCGGTATCAATCTCGTGCTCAATTTTCCAGAAATTTCCAAGATCGAACTCGTCTTTTGCGAAAACATCTGAAAATTCGAGTAACAACTCGTACAATTGTTGTTCTTGGTCTTCAGTTAATTTTGTACGGCAGCTATCATATTCTATCAAGTTCTTCAGGTGTTCTGGTAGTTCCGTTGTTTCTTTGTCGGTCGTTGTCTCAACTTTTGATATACACGGGGAATCCCCGTTCGGCTCTATATCTTCTGCCTCTGATGCTTCACCGATGCATTGTCCTTTTTTCAATTTTATCGGTTGATCCGTGATGTTCAATAAACTCACTACGGGTTCAACACCCGATGAATAGTAACCTCGTGGCATGAGTATGCTGGAGTCTACAGATTGTTCAATAATGTAATTGTTCCAATCTCCTGGTCTATGACATTTGACTTGTACTACTGAGTTCGGAGGCAAAGACACGTGTTCCTGTGTGGTTACACGAGCAATCTTGGGTACGCTGTTCGCTGGTCCATAGGTAAGTGAAAGTGGTTCATCGTTCACTACTAGAATTCTAGTCTTAAAATCAAGGTTTGAACTAGTCGCCATAATGAAATCTAGGCCTAAAAGCATCTCATCGTCTATTGGAGCGACATAAATGTCCGTCTTGTACGTGGTCGAACCCACTTGTAAGTAGAACGGTCCCGCAACAAATCCTTCCATTTTCATATCACGACCAGCACCATTCATCGTGCTACGTCTCTTGACTGGTGGCTTATTGTCCAAAGCCTGATAAATTCTATCAGAAAGGATGGTTGCCTCTGCTGCTGAGTCTACAATACAAGTAACAGGTTTTCCTTGGATTTTAATTCCAAGTCTCCACAAAGATGCATTTCCTAGTCTGCAAACAAGTTTTCCTGGTTCCTTCAAACTCAAACCTAGGGCCATGTCATTTTCTTCAATAGAAATTGTATCCGCTATGCTATTTGGTTCAGACATAAACATACTTTCAGTTTTACTTGATAATTCAAGTTCATCATGGGTTTGTGTATTAGCATTACACAAAGTTTGTGTATTTCTATTGCACACGGGGTTGCCCCCGAAATATCCTTAATATTCGTTGTGAGGCGGTCTTGCACTGAAAGGGTCGGGGTCCCGCCCCTTAACCTGACCCCTTCAGGTTTAACTGATTGGTCTCATCTTGCCTTGTGTTACCCTTCTTGTCCGGACAATTTCTCTGTAAATGTCCCTTCTTGTGGCAGTGGTAACACTCCATTTTAGCCAATATTTCAGGCGGGATGGGTCCCGATCTTTTCTTAAATATTGGTTTGTCATCTCTCTTTTGGTTGCTTTGTTGGTTTGATTGTCGTTCTATTTTTGATCGCAACTCATCTAAGTCCTTTTTGTGATTTGATTCCATGACCGAAATCTTGTCAATCAATGTACTCAGTTGCTGAGAAACCAACTTGTTTTCTTCAACTTCCTGTTTACCAACAGCCTGAGCTGTTATGTCAAAATCATAATCATAATCAGGTTCGTCACGTGATAGTTCACGTCTATATGTTGGCCTACCATAAATGGCTTGATGCGTGTGCTGGAACCATTTAATGTGATCCATGGCAGCCTCGACTGAACTCGGTCTGGCAGTGGCTGCACTTTGTCCAGCTTCCTTGTCGGTACAACCTTGGCAAAATTTCCAAATGGCCTGATTATACATGTAATTTTCGGGCAAATCTCGATACGCTTTACAAGCAAGCGATACTACCCTATCAGCCCAATCTTCCAGTTTTTCCAGCTGGTTTTGCCTTGCACTCATAAACTGGATTTGCAGTGTTTCTGGTAGTTCCTGGTAATTAAAACGTTTCTCCAATTTACGGATTAACTGGAAGTAATCTATAAATTCATCACGGTCTATCAGGTTTGTATAATAGTCTCCTGCTTTGCCTTGCAAGCACCAGCAAAGTTGGTCTTTTCGTTCCGTGGTTGTCCACGATAATCTGTCTGCATACCTCTGAAATTTGGTATAAAAAGTTCGCCAACTTGTAGTCCCATCATATTTCAATCCTTTTGGCATGTCAATATGGCCCTGTCGAGCTTGACCATGTTCTCGATTTGGTCTATAATCAGTACTACGAGCAACCGGGTAAAACCCAACTCGTTGAACTGGCGATGGTGTTCGAGTCCTTGATACATTGCTTACGATACTGGAAGTCGGTGATGTTGATTTCACCTTTCTCGGTTTCGGTATTGGCATCGTCGTTGAGCTTCTTTGGTGGGTCGATACAGTTGTTGTCATTGTTGGTCTCTGAACACGTGAATAATCACGATTAACAGACCTTGTAACATGTGCTGGTTGCCTATGAACATCTTGTTGTTGATTGGCTACACCAGAACGTGAATTTTCACGTATGTAACCTTGTGTAGTAGGATTTGCTTTAATGGGTATGTCCCTCTCCATCTTTTTATCTCTGCTTTGCTGGTTGTTATAATTGTCACGTGATAACTCACGTTTAACTTCTGCTACATTGTGATCATCATCTTTGCTATAATACTGGTGATCACCCATATTTAATGTGTAGTCTCCTGGTTTCTTTAGTTCCACACTTGTATCACAAGCATCCTCGTCCTCGTCTTCTGTACCATCATCTGCTGGCTGCAACAGGAATTCGTCTGAAACATCGTCCCGGTCCTCTGTTTTCACCTCACCATAGTCGTGGACCTCCATTTCATACTGGCTTTCGGGCACACACACTTCAACACTATCACTGGCTGGAGCAAAGTCAATAAGGCTCAGCAACCTCGGAGTAACCCTCAATCTCGGGATCTCCAACAAATCATCAGGCTGCAAGTCCCCATACTCCTCACGTAAACCAATGATACGCTCAGCAATGATGCGTCCCACACCAGGCAGCGCCCTCAAATAGTCCACAGGGCAACTATTTATCTTAATTTTTACCGACTCAGCCATTCTGCAAAATACTTGCGGTAAAAACCGGCAAAAACAAATTAGCAAATAATCAAATCAAGTAATGGTACACAATCGAATGCAAGTAATGACTACTGTTTACTATGTGCAATGACTACAAAGATACGTGACCAACACAATGATATGCACAACTAAAACAATACTTGTGTGTAGCGGTGTGAGTAATCATGAGTACAATGTGCTATGTGTGTTTTTCTATGTCAATATACACGTAAAAAGTGCTTCAGAGTGGCTATTTCACAATATTGTAAGTGTATATTGTTACATGAAAATTCGTCAAAGTAGCCACGACTTTTTACGAAAATCGCTTGGAGCCTCTAGTTTTCCCGTTTCTCTATGGGAAAGCCACGACCATAAAACGTAATTGCGTTAAAATCGTCAAAACGTGAAAAATCACAGAAATCTATGCATGAATCGTTAAACACAATTTATCTACGTGTAATTACACAAATGTTTCAGTGTATAAAGTCTCACACAGGTCGAAAATTAACAATTTACAGTGATCACGTGACCTTCACGTTACCGAGCACTTCAAAAGCTATTTCCCAGCTTAGTTCGGTGCTCGCAGCGCCATTGTAGGATTAGGCGTAAATATACAATAATCCTATGTGTAAATAAGTTAATATATACTCACAAATCAGAATATATAAAACAATATCCAACGAATTAACACTGCTGTGATTGATTGTGTCTGCTTTTACTCCCGCCAATCTGCTATCAACTGGTCCTACGACCGCACTGGTTTCTCCAAGGAGCAAACCTAGACTTTCCGGGAACAAGTCATATACACGGTTGGTTCGTCCCTAATAACCGCATCTCTCGTACCTTAGCTGTCGGCACATACAATCATATATACCATATTCCCAACATTACGTAATCAAGATCTGTGACGTATGTCTAAAATCCTGAACTTTATGTTTGAACATCTCAATTAATCCTCAACATGAAAAATAATAAAATTGAACAAAATACAATAAAATATAATGTTTGGACAGTAAAATCTTGAAAAATTATAGTTAAAATAAATAATAAAGCTATAAATAATAGCTATTATATGGGAGCTCAAAACAACAATCTAAACACATAGTGAAAATAGTTTAAGAAACAAGGTCACCAATACAGACGAAATAGCAAAATTGTAAATAATGAAAGAATGAAAATTCACAAGAAATGGCACTGAAAGCTTTAAGAACTTTGTTGCAGAAGGCCAATTGACTACATTTTCTTATCTATTCCATTTGGATGAAGTGTTTTCAATTCATGGATCCAAAAGCTCTCTTTTTTCTGTCTTCGTTCATCGCTCCAGCTTTGACTATGGTCTATGATGGTTAGTTTGGATCTGACAAAGTCATCCAGGGTGTGGCCTGGCGACACGAAATGTTGACTCACGGGCAAGAATGGTTTTTTTGTTAGGTCACTTCTGTGCCCATTCATCCTTTTGTTGAAGGGCTGGGAACTTTCACCTATGTATTGCAACCCACATTGACAAACGTGACATGTAATGAGATATATGACATTTGGTGTTTTGCAAAAAGTGTTACAGTATATCCTATAAACCTTTCCTGTCACATTGCTCTGGAACTCGTTTGTGGATTGCAATTGGCAGCAACTCTTGCACCGTTTGTCTCCACAAGGTTTACATTGGCCGACTGCTGTTGAAGGTGCAGAGACCGCATCTTTCACCAATGAATCCTTTATGCTTCTCGGTCGCCGAAATGCCACAACCGGTGGTTCAGGGAATAGCTTTGACAGAGTTTCACTTTTCTCTATTTCTTTCCAGTGATGACGTATAATGTTAGAAACGTCTTGTAAGCATGGATGGTACGTGATGACAAGGGGAACTCTCTTGTTCAAGTTTTTTTCTTTATACTGTAAAAGCTCACTGCGGTCTAATGTATTTGCTTTAGAGAATCCTATATTGTACCCACGTTTCTTTCAGTGATGGCGTAAGTCTCCCAATCTTTGTTTCGTTGTTTCTTCAGTTGAACATATTCTTTTCACACGGATGGCTTGACTATAGGGTATACTTTTGAAGCAGTGTTTTGGATGACAGCTGTTGGGGGAGAGATATTGATGTTTGTCTGTGGGTTTGCAATAAATGTCAGTTTTCAAAATTCCATTCTCAAGTGTGGTACAGGTATCCAGAAATGACATTTTTGTATCCGATACTTCGTGAGTAAATTTAATTGATGGATGAATATTGTTGGCATGATTAAAGAAATCTTGAAGTTCTTCATCACTGTGTACCCATTTCATATCAACATCGTCAATGAAACGGAACCATGAGAGCGGCTGTGTAGGAGAGGTTTGCAAAAGACGTTCCTCTAATTCCCCCATAAATATGTTGGCATACGATGGGGCCATTTTAGTTCCCATGGCTGTTCCATTGACTTGAAGGAAGTTTTCCCCGTTGAAAGTGAAATTGTTATGCTTAAGTACCAGTGTAAGCATTTCAACCAAACATTCTGTTGGAGGTTCTTTAATCGTTCGCTGTTCCCACACTTTCCTGCAAGCTTCTATTCCGTCATCACGTGGTATGTTGGTATAAAGGGAGGTTACATCCGTAGTCACAAGTTTGGTATTTGGAGGTATGTTAAGGTTGTTCATTTTCTTTAGGTAGTCAGTAGTGTCTTTGATATGTGATGGCAATTTTTCAACGAAAGGTCGGAGGTGGAAATCGACAAACTCGGATATTTTTTTCTGTTGGATGGCCGTTGGCAGAAACAATAGGTCTACCAGGATTGTTTTCTTTATGTATTTTAGGGAGGAGGTAAAAGCGTCCCGCCTTGGGATCTTCAGGGCGAAGATACTCTAAGGTTTTGTCGTCTATGTCACCACGAGAATGCATTTCAGTTAATGAGTTGTTGATCTTCTTGGTAAATTCTATCGTGGGATCCGAGTCCAGTTTTTTATAGAATCTTTCATCTGACAATTGTCTTTTTGCTTCTTGTAAGTAGTCTGTTTTGTCCATGACAACAACAGCACTCCCTTTGTCTGCTGGTTTAATAACAATGTCATCTCTTTGTTGTAGATCTTTGAGAGCTTTTCTTTCTGATGGTGTCAAGTTGTCTGTAGTTGGCACATACAAGTCGGCGTTGCGTTTGATATCCGACTTTATCAGGTCAATTACTGATTCTAGCCTGGTGTTTTTGCTAGGTTTTGGGATCCAATTGCTTTTCTTTCTGAACCTAGGGATTTCTTGAACTTCATCCGAGTCAGAGCCATCTGAGCTGAGATCTTCGCTCTCCTCTTTTTTAGAATTAAAGTAATCCTTAATTCTGAGTCGTCTTGCAAACTGGTTAAGATCTTTAAATATATTATATACAGGTCTATGAGAGCATGCAATTACCTATCTGAAATATTTTAAAAATATTTTTGACAATTTTTTTTATGTTCATTCAGGAAAAGACAAGGTTGCCATCAGATGAAATGAACATACAATATTAACGTTAAGTCAATATTTCGCCGTCTTTACTGGCCAGGGATTAAATAAAACTGATCGTTTTGGACATCCCTGGCTTTGTTAACTTCGTATAACGTTTAGAAACAAATTTGTAATATCTGGAGACTACCACTATCGAAGTAAATTGTCAAATTTCCAAAATTACCCATTGTACATGTTTGCTTGTACATTGTAAGTGTTTGTTCGGACTTATGGTTTCCATGCTAAAACTTTAGGAACTTTAAGTAATGGACTATTTAATTCTCACGAAAGTTCGATATGATGCTATTTTGAAGCACAAAAAGAACAGCTCTTCCTATTGCATTTGAGATTTATGGCCAAAATTGCAACCTGCAACCGTATTAGACAGAAAAGCAAAAAAGGGAAAATTGGATGCATTAATGATACTGCTGTAAAAATTTCGATCTGGGCGATACTCTCATCATTTTATACTTCATTAAATTATCTCGACCAATGTTCAATTGATTATTGACTGAATTTGATATATCTATGAATGATGTTTTGATCTTGAGAAACATTGTGTAGATCAAAAGAGGGCTCTAGCGCTAGCGATTTATTCTCAAAAGAACAGTAACAGTAAAGTGAATGTGTAAGAAGATAATACTTAAAATTTCGATAGCGCTTCGACGAAGATGAGCCTAATAATTTATCGATGGAACATTTTACATTCTTATCAGCATTTTAAATTGTTTGCTGAAGTATTTCATGTATTTCTTAAACATATTAAAAACTCCAGAAAGATGATACTTATCTTAATAAATATTCGACTTATCTGAATGCGTGTTCATCAAATTTCTATGCAGGTGGAGTAGCGGCCGTTTGTTGGCTCTGGCGTGTTACCCTAGCTTTTGTTAGAAAGACAGAAAATATATCAAAATCATGGCATTGTGCACTCCAATTTGTAATCTTTTATGTCAGATTGACGAATAGGGTTATCCTGTCATAGTTAATTACTGGTTCGTCAGTTGAAATGCAGAAACCTGACCGCTAACCATGTTGGTGGACCGTGTTGGGAAAATGACCCATTCCTTACCAGTTAAAAACCTCGCTGTTGGTCTAGAGAAGAGTAGGAATGTAGGATCCCCTGCAGAAAGCTAATTTGTCAGATCCTTTTTCTGTGCTGACAAAACTCTTATACGTACCGTGGCTGATTGGCCTCGTGTCTCCATTTCTTCGATTTCCTCCTCCTCCGGCCTTCTCCTTCTCCTCCTCCTCCCCATCCTCCTCTTCCTCCTCGTGTAGTATTCATTTTATCACCCCTTTCACCTTTACATCCCCAATTTAGCCAAATTCATGCTGATTAGGTAATTAAAGCTAACAACTTATTCTTCATGAATATTATGGTGAGACATAGAATAGTTTGTAAGTATGGTTACCCTATAGTTCACAGATAGACCCCTTCTTAAACAAGGAACAGAAAACATCCAAAAGACAAATACAAACGAAAGCTTTGTCAAAGATTCCTGGCTTAGGACAGGCAGATGTAATATGTGGCGGGGTTAAACTAGTTTTTTGGGCCCAACCTTCCCCCTATCAATATTCCTAGACAAAGCACAAAAACTAAACACACAATAAAAATCAAATCGATCAAAGTCCAATTCTACTAGAGAGAACCTAAGACAAAAAACAAGAACAAACAAAAGGACGGTAAAGGAACTCTCTATAGAACACTCGCTGTTACTGACAGCTAGCTAAGAATCATCAATCGACTGATGTAAAAAAAACGTATCGATTTTAAATCCGACACAATACTTCAAACAATAATGATTAACAATGTATGGAAGGTGCGCTGCGTAAAAACGATTGAGAAGTACATACGTCATAGTTGACTAGTGCAATCCAGAAAACCGTCTGCTTATTTTTTTGCTTTTTCCAAAAAATGACTTTCAAACAATCATTTATCTAAATAAGATGGTAACTATTTCTTCCCTAACTTTACGTGGTTCTATTAAATAACCTTCGTTTTAATTTTAAATCCATGGTAGCCGCGTAATCTTTAAATAATCGAACATTTCACACTTTTTTTGGATTAAAGTAGCAGTTGTGCGAAAGTAAACAAAGAAACGAAGTAAGAAACGTTTTTAATGTATACTTTTAATCATTTTCTAAATCTTCATATTATAAAATACATGAAACATGATCATTTAGCAGTGCTACGGCACGATCTTTCAATGTATGTAAAATATTTGATGTTATAGTTGTTTAGTACAACTTTTTAGACGGTGCACTGGTTGAATAGTACATAAGCACAAGTTGAATAGTACATAAGCTACAGTTTGTCAGTACATCGAAAAAGTTAAATGTAAAAATGAGAGTTGTAAAAGGAACACAAAGATACGAATTGTTACAATCTGTAACTCACGGAACATATTTAGAAAATATGATCTTTTATAATTGTAAAAATTAATATTTTTTTTATTTTTTGTAACCTCAGCTGATCATGTTTCCGATTTCTAAGCAAATACTACAGGGCTTGGGTCCAGGATTGTGTTTTTAAATTGATATTGTTCATATAAACAATTTTTATATCCCTTTAGTATGCAATCAATTTTATATCCCTATAATTACATTTACCATGCATATAATCAATTCAATTCTTTATTACTTTAAGCAACAAGGCTCATCAGTATACAATACATGATATATAATGTAAAGCAGTGTACAGAAAATGAACAATAATGTCAATATTTGAATTTGTTACATCTGAGAAATTGATACATTTCAAACAATTAAAGTTGACCTTAAATTAAATGCATGATAGATAAATTTACATAGATTACGCAACATTTTCAGTAGACAATAACTGGACAAGTTTAAATGTAGATGGCTTCTTATAATAATAAGACTTTAAATATTTTTTTCTGAAATCAGAATAGCATGGACATTGTAACACAAAATTATATTCATCTTCTATAACATTTAAAACACACAGATTACATTTTCTGTTAGCTCTTTCTATGCCATAATAACGTCCCGTTTCAACAAATAAATTGTGTGATGACAATCGAAGTTTAGTAAGAAATTTTCTATAAAAAAGGGGTTTTGTAAGATATTTTTGAAGACATATATTATCAACAACATGCTTATACAAATAACATTTTGGTGAATTATTAAGCATTTCAGACAAAAATTGCTTAGCCTGATCATATATCCTTTCCTTTACAAAAAGTAAAATGTTGTTTTCTATTACTAAATTTTCTTGGTTGATCCAAAAATCTTGCAAACATAATGATATAACAATTGTTTAAGCTGATAAACCCAACTACTTTTATTACCATTGTTCAAAAATTCCATTTCAAAATCATTTACGTATAACGAAAATAGTATAGGTGATAATACTTCTCCTTGCATAAGACCTGTAGAACATTTAAATTCTTCAGAATAAAACCCATCAACTCTGACACATGATTTAACATTAGAATACATAGATTTAATAATAGAAAGACATTTTCCTCGGATGCCTAAATTTGACAACTTCAACCATAAATTAATTCTCGAAACTGATTCAAACGCCTGTTTATAGTCCACAAAACAGCAGTACAGTCGCTTCCGAGCACAAAGAGTCTTTTTAATAATAGACTGCAAACAGAACACTGCATCAATCGTAGAGTAGCCGGGACGGAATCCAAACTGAGCATCTGTCAAAGATTCATAAGTTTCGGACCAACGTAATAGTCTAGTATTAAGAATGGACGTAAAAAGTTTCGCTAAATTGCTCACTAGGCTGATTCCTCTGTAATTTGTTGGCTGTAAGGGATCTCCCTTCTTAAAAACGGGAACAATGATGGCCACGACTTCGGAAAATGTCCACTAGATAAAAACCTATTGAAGATTTCTTCCAAAAAAGGAACTAACACATTTTTGCCTTCAATTAAAATTTCGTTCAGAATACCATCAATTCCATGACTTTTTCCTCGTTTGAGATTACAAACAGCTTTAATAATTCTTTAATCAAAATACGTTAATTCTATTAACTAATTGGTCGATTTAACTGAGTTTCATAACTCGATGAAATGCAGCTTGTGTCATGATGACCGTAATTGGGTCACGAGCTCACAAATATATATTAATGTGTAAATAAAAACAACCGCAAAACGGTGAACAAAACAAAGTAAAACAAAAACGATACAAAACATAAAAATGTAATTATAAGAATTAAATGTTTGTATTTTGATGGGGCAAATGGGGCATTACGAAGCCAAATGTCCAAATGTAATGAAACCGTTGGCCGGTCGCTTCATTTAAAATCTTCTATGGATAACGCCAATGAAAAATCAAAATACAAACATTTAATTCTTAATTAAAGAGGGATGTAAAAATTAATAACAATTAAAACAAAATCCTGGGCCCAGGGGTCTGTGGCAAATACAAGAATGGTTGGTGAAACAAGTCAAATCCAGGGATTATATAAAAGCTTCAATGGGAAAATGAAATTTATCTGCTTTTACATAAGTTTTATTGTGATTGAAAAAATCTAAGAAATAATCAACATTTAAATTACAATCATGGAATTTAGACAAACCAAAAAACTTAAAAACAGTTAAATAATAAACGAATTAAATGATTCTTTACAGCAACCACACTTGAAGTTGTTTTCCATTTCATTCTGAAAATATATTAAAGTGCATTTGCATATTGCTACCTATTGATATTGCACACGCACACCCCCCCACACACACACACAACCACACCTATATATACATACAGTAGCAGCTATAATTGTATTTTTATTTACTTTCTATGTGTTAAATCGTCATTGTACTTCTCAACTATAGCAATTGTACCTCACAACTACAGCAGTTGTACTTCTCAACTATCGCATTTGCACATCTCAACTGTCGCCTGTCATTTAAACGTGTACTATTCAACTATTGCGGATGTACTAAAAATCTATCGCATATGTACTTCACAACTTGTGCACCGACGCTGTGTTCTACCATTAACAAACACGTTATAACAAATTCTTATTATAAAATACATTGATATTTAGAAGAAATATCTTTAGGATAAAAAATTAGGTTTTGAATACTGATACTGTTCTGGAATTGTGTTTTTCGGAATACTGTGTGTATAAGTATTTCATTTGTATTTTGAAAGATAAAATTATAGCGTCATCAATAATATAAATGTCTGTATAAAAATTTTCATTAAAAAACACATTGCTAAAAGTATTGTTTCTTAACTTTTAGGTGTAAATTGCCTATTCCTGATATTTTTTTCGTCTGATTTACCCACAAGTCATCATTAAAGCACTAATCAATAATAGCGGGTGTACTTCTCAATCGTTTTTACGCAGCGCACCTTCCATACATTGTTAATTGTTTAAAGTCTTCTGCCATGAAAGATTTTTTATTTTCCAATCCTGTTTCTGGTTCTAAACTAATATGATCCCACTTTATATGACACACCAATCTAGACACAAAGCTCAAGAAAAAGGTAAGCGAAACCGATACACAGGCAATTTTGTTAACGTTATTTTAACATTAAGAATTAACGTTAAATTAGTGTTAATCGAGCTTAACGTTAATTTAACGTTAAGACAAATTGCATGTGTAGACAGGCTAGTTTAATAGCTTGATCAGCTACAAATATTTGAAATATCTCAGTTTTGTATCAAGCAGTTTCCAACGGACGGGTCGGTTATTGTACCATTGTTATGAGCTCAAATTTTATTTTGGAATTCTATTTTGAAACACATCGCAACTTTCATGACTTTCATTTGTTTTTAATATGGGGGTCTGGATGGTGGGTCATGATCACGAATCACGAAGAATAACAAATGCAAATAACGAAACACGGAAATATGGCTTAATTTTTGTTTACATATAAAAGTTTGACTGTGTATTACAGTAGAGCATGCCTAAAACGAATCACGGACAAAATACTTTGCTGAGAACGATTCACGTGCAATATCCAATCACGATGCACGGAAACATATTTCAACAAATCACAATTCACGGAAAATAAAAATTGCCGAAAACGGAGAACGAAATAAACACATATATTCACACGGCAGAACCATTAACACGAGAAATAATGTTGACGGACGGGACATAGACGTAAAATCCTTGAAACGGATTAAAACACAGGTAAAATACACAAATTTGGGATTGATATAGTCAGAAAAGGTAAGACATTTTATTTGTTTACAAATGATAATAGAAAACCTGAAGCGTACAGTATAAAGAAAAATGAACTAGCTAAGTATATATGTTTGAAACATTGAAATCGGCCATGTAGTTTTCGAGAACATTTACAAACCAATAGCCTACCCCTCGTACTATAGCACACTTTCAATACGAGCAACTTGTAGCAAAAACCACTTTTTTTTGGTGTTTTTTTTAAAAGTTTTGTGCTCTTTTAATGATTTTTGAAATTGTATAGGCTGTTCATCAATTTATTCACGAAGCCATGGACTGCAAAGAAGCAAAGGTGTACCAAAGGGGTAATCAGTATCATAAAACCGTGAAGACAAAGACAAAACCGGCAGACAAAAAATCATCACAACAAAACAAACCACATAACAACATAAAACACACACACATAACAACAAAACCGCATTCAGCAACGCGAACTCAAGTCGAAACGAGAGTGAACTCAGGTGCTCCGGAAGAGTAAGCAGTTCCTGCTTGCTATAGCACACCCGTCACGTTGCCAAAGATCGATTAAGTGTTGTCAAATCCGGAAAGGATGACATTACAAAACTCTATGTCAAACCAACATCTGTGCTCATCTGAGAGATAGAAATCCCGTATTTGCATACAAGCACATGATGTCGTCCGTAAAATTTCTTGAGTGATGACAACAACCTGGGAGCAACGTACCCCTGTGTTAACAATTTGCTTGTCAGCCGTGTAGCTCTATCAAGGAAATCGTTGTACTCCCGTCATGCTCTGGAATAACGAATCAATTGTGATACGTAAACTCCATATGCTGGAGCGGTCCAAGAAAAAGGGGTACATGCAAATATTCTACGTTACGGACGAATACATGCATGATTTATAATGTATCAGACAAATGGTGCGTGTATATACTTTGTCAGCGACTGTCGTATGAACGTCGTGTCTTAACTGCAAACGACAGTCTGAGTTAAATTTATTAATATTAAATAAAAAATGTATCAATATCAGTTCTGGTGCTGCCAGGTGGATGCAACAACCTTCTCCTTTCTTGTAATTGTAAGATGGCTATTGGTGTGTTCGTTCGTATGAAGCTTCATGTACGTAATGGTTTTAGTTATGTCAAAAGCTGCAGAACCATATACATGTATCTTAAAGGTCAGGGGTATGTACATATGTAATGGTTGTCAGCATGACTTAATACATTGCCACATAAATGACTCAAGTTAAAGTTTTTTAGATGGTTCAAATGTCTTTATCTGCAAGTGAATTGGCTAATCATGATTTAGGATTGGATAGAAAATAAATAATGTTGCGTTTTCTGTTTATTTGGATAAGTCGTCAATCGTACCTGATCCAAAGTGTTACTAATGGGTGTTATGTAGGTCACCTGTTGGTTCCATTTGTCGTGAATAACAATATTATGCATCTGCATTAACATAAATTCTTTTCAGCATATATAACTCTGGTTACAGTTTTTGGTAAATGTCCATAGCTAAGAATCTGCAAGTGGAAGAGAGTTGCCCTAAAGTTTTCACGTTGTCCGTCCGTCCTATTGCCCGTCTACAACTCATGTGAAAAATATACCTTAAACTAAAAACTACTAACAATACAGTTCTGTACAGTTGGAAAAACTTATATAATTTTGATACATTTTGAAAACGGGCTTTGTGAACACTTACTATAAACGCCAAAACTATTTACAATATCCTTCTGAAAAAGTTGCAGGGAAGGTTCAGTGTAGCATGTCATGATTAGTACATTAAAACATATTTCATGCAAATCCATAAAATTTGTTTGAAAAAAAAAGTTCATAGAAAATCACGGATTTTTAAATTGGACTTAGTGAACAATAACTGAAAAACAACTTTTTACTTAGATGTTTGCCGACGGGACCCTTTTAGATTTTGGCAGTATTTTAGACTTTAATATAACGGGCAAGAGGATTTGCTGTTATGTGCAACTGTTTCATGTCCATGTTAATATTAAATATAACAGTTTCACGGTCGTTCTACTTGTCCTGCGACAACATGTTTTCTACCGATTTTTCTGCTTGTTTTCTACCGATGACCCTTGTTTTCTACCGATTGTTTTTTTATAAATATGAAAAATAACGCTTATTTTTAACATTTGAATACATCCTTTGGGAGAAAATGCAATAAATGATCGTTTATTTGTAAAAGAGCCATTTGCTTTTTCATTTAACTAACAGGTTAAAGAAATTTGATATGTCCTGGTTTTCTACCGATTAGGTATGTTCTTTACTGTGTTTTCTACAGATGAGTCCTTGATTTCTACCGATGATCTAATTTCATATAACTACACATTTTGGTTGTTTCTAAAGGCATACATGTTGTATACACCGTAAATGCTTGTGTTGTACAGTGAAGCTTCATCATACTGTTGTATGGAACGCCATTTTAACCAAAACCTTGGTATCTATAGGATACCTCAGATAACTGGGGGTTTACTGGCAGCTATCTGGGGGTTTTCTGGACGAAACTCTCAATTACATCAGGTGTTAAGAGTTATCTTGGTAACTGGGGGTTTGCTGTCAGTTTTATGGCACGCCATTTTAACAAAAAGCCTGGTATCTATAGGATACCTCGGATAACTGGGGGTTTACTGGCAGCTATCTGGGGGTTTTCAGAGCGAAACTCTTAATTACCTCAGGTATTTAAAGTTCTTTCAGGTAACTGTGGGTTTCCTATCAGCTATCCCATGGATACCACAAAAACTCCTGCTATTAAGAGTGTTTAAAAATAATTCATTGAAAGCTTAGCTTTGTATTAGTTTTTGAGGTATTGATAGTTTTCAGCTTTACATTGATAAATTCTGCTTTCAGTGAGTTAAATAGCATTAACTTGCAATATCTGTAGGTAGAAAGGGTTTAATCAGGTATCTATGTGATAGCTGACAGCAAACCACCAGTTATCAAGATAACTCTTAATACCTAATGTAATTGGGAGTTTCGTCCAGAAATCTCCCAGATAGCTGCCAGTAAACCCACAGTTATCTGAGGTATTCTATAGATACCAGGGTTTTTGTTAAAATGGCGTGCCATACAGCTTTCACATTTAGATACCTAATTAAACCCCCTTCTACCTACAGATATTGTAGTCCCGTGCTTGGCCCGAGTGGCGAATAGGCCCGCAGCAGAGCCTAGCTTGTCGTAAGAGGCGGCTAAGGGTATTGGGATTCTGACGTCGGGTCAGTGCTCAGCCCACAGAGAGACCAAGTGTGTACCCTAAGTGGCTGAATATTTTGGCCCTCGTCCGCAGGGATTGTCAGGTCTATAATACGGAAACCCTGATGGCCGACCATAGTGCACCAACGTGAGAGGAGAGTGCCACGCTTCATGCACGTAAAAGACCCCTTTGTGGACCGCCAAGTAGTGCACCACATAGGCTAAATTTTCAGTCCCTACCCACCTCTCCCCTTTTCCTGTGGTTCTTCAAAATTTGCAGTTCCTTTGTTTCCCATCCCAACCCCATGTTTCATTTATCATCCTCATTTCATGTTCATTTTGTCATCCTTTTCATGTTATAACCTATTTAGCGTTGCACGGGCGTAAAATACCAACTCACTCACTCACAGATATTGTAAGTTCATGCTATTTAACTCTTTGAAAGCAGAATTTATCAATGTAAAGCTGAAAACTATCAATTCCTCAAAAACTAATACAAATCTCAGCTTCCAATAAATTATTTTTGAAAACTCTTAATAGCAGGAGTTTTTGTGGTATCCATGGGATAGCTGATAGGAAACCCTCAGTTACCTGTAAATAACTCTAAATACCTGATGTAATTAAGAGTTTCGCTCTAAAAACCCCCAGATAGCTGCCAGTAAACCCCAAGTTATCTGAGGTATCCTATAGTTACCATGGTTTTGGTAAAAATGGCGTGTCAAACTGTTGTAAATGTACAGATCAATTTCAGCCTGAGAAATTCATGCCTCAGCCTCAGCATTTCTAGATATAACAGTGAAATCTGGTATATGGAGGATTATTTCCCATTATATATAAAGCACTTCACAAATCTAATATAAGTTGAAAAAATGTTGATATACTATCATTTTCTGATAAGCCAGCTTTTGAGAAAATACACATTTATTTGAATTTTGTAAAAGTGTTCTTGGTGTGCGCAAAACAGTTTTTGCTCATGAACCTCCTTTTTCTTTTTATCGTCAATATAAATGTGTTCAATCAAATATACAGTTTTAAAATTTGTCATGAAATGTCATTTAATATTTATCACATTATCACATCGGTAGAATGCCAGGACCATCGGTAGAAAACCAGGACACATCTTTAGAAAACCAGGACCATATTTTTTTTCTAAATGATCGAAAAATCAAAAATACGCCATTTGTAATGAAAAGTGATATGTCTTTAAAAATGTCCGACTATTTAGAACATGGAGCATAATTTTCAGCCCAGTGAATGGTAATTTAAAACAGATATTCATGATTATCTGAAAAAAGGGAAATTGTCTCTTGCTAGAAAAAATAAACAATACCCTTAGTGTAATTTTATGTGCATACTTAAAACAAAATGATGTAAATTCAACTAATTTGTTTATTAGTGCCATAATAGCCGGGTATCATAGTTTGGAAAAAAATCGTCTGCCAGGTTTATTTTTTATCACCACATCGGTAGAAATCTAGGACATCGGTAGAAAACGAGCAGAAACATCGGTAGAAAACATGTTGTCGCAGGAGAAGTATAACGACCGTGAGTTTAATAATGCAATTATCTGGAATGAAAAAAAGATTGTGTTTCACTGGTAAAAGCTGAAGTAATCTATGTAAAAACACACATTTATAATAAATATCCGTTATTTTAGCTAATAGCTGTATGGAATTAAAAAAAAATTCTAAACAAAATTTTTTAGGAAATAAAAATTACAAACCAAGTTCCAGACAATATATTTTGCTTCGCCTGACTACGTCTTTTTAAGACTCATCGGAGGCGCTCTACCAAAATATTGAAAAAGCCAAACATTATGTCTAAATCATGAAGAGCATGAGCAATAACCCAAAGAATATGTCGAAATGGGACATCAAATTATGACTAAGATCAACCTATGTCTGGGGTAGGAAGAAACTTAGGGTTTAGACGGTTTTAAAATTTAAACGGATAATTTATAGCTTTGGTGTATTCGTCAACACAAACGTGTTGATTCCGGAGCTGATTTAACTCGGGGGAATTCAAAACTCCACCCGCAGCGCTAACCGTCACGAATGTTAGAAATAAAAATTACAACAAAGTTCCAGACAATAAATTTTGCCGCGCCTTTTGTCTATTTAATATTCATTTGTAATTTAAGATAAAAGCCTAAAGGTAAAATAATTTTCAAACATTAAAGTTCGGTAGTTTTGTTTTTAAGCCAAAGTTGAGTTTTTCTTTGTTTTGCGTTCACGTGCAGGTAGGTTTGTGTCCATATTATGACAAAAACAAACACAAATATTTTTTGTATTGGTGAAAAATCGGACAATTTGATTACATTTCTTTCAAAAATTTGTATTTTATGGAATGATTGTTTACTGCATTTTGTCAGTTCCTTTACAAAACCCAAGTGTCTCTGCAATGTGAAAAGAAACAAGTTACGGAATGAATGTTATCAGCCTGTTGTGCAGGACTATGGTGCCTAAATAACATAAGAATATGTCTGAATAAGCATTTACAAATGATTTGTGTTTTTGTCTATCTGTGTCTTTCTTTGCCTTGCTGGCTGGTAGGTTTTCACAAAAAGAGTTGATGCAAAACAACAAAAAAAACATATATATTTTGCAACTTGTACCGATAATCAATATGAATGAGGGAGGTTTTGGTGCAGTAAAACCAAGTTCAACCATATTTTTAAAGGCCTGTTCTAAATCAAGACCATTGCGACCTCTTATTTCTCCGGTGTGTCTGCGTTGTTTTGTTTTTTCAGTTCCACGTTTCAGATTGATTCTTCAAGTTCGGTCGTTTTGTTATTACCTTTTATAATATTTGAATTATTGGTTGGGATTAAATTGTTGTTTTAAACTTTGTAATATGCATTACAGAATTTATTCCCCGTCTGAACGCTGACATTTTGATGTTGTGGTAAATAGAGCATTAGGTAAAATAGTTTTTTTTCCAATGATTTTTGATGTTTTGTGTTTACTATGAATTTTTAAGGTTCTTCTAAATGAAAAATGGCTGCCATGCATTGTCAATACAAATTTTAAAAAAAATACACAGATTGAGCACATGATGTATTTTGTTCAAAACCTGTCTAATTAGATTTAACTTACCAATACCCAGAGCAAGCTAGAATTTAAAATCCCACAATGTGTCTTAATTAAATTTTGTTTACATAAACATGTAAGGTGCGTCTGATTACTATCCTACTATTCGAGCACAGCCTTACAAATATTTAATATTTTACCTTTAAAGGAAGTTTTTATATGCTATTATTTCTAGCTTGCTTTAGATAAGATTGTTAAACATTCATTTCAATATAATTCTAACAAAATACTTATTTCATCTAGGCTGTGTATTTTTTTTAAGTTTTGTATTGACAATGCATGGCAGCCATTTTACATTTAGAAGAACCTTAATATTAACGATGACATTATGTATTACTTTTTGCAGTCAACATAACAAGAGTAACCTTATTCCGGCTCTCCCGGATAGATGTACCGATAACCAATTGTTGGGCCTTGGAGAATAACTCTAGTCGAAGGTTGACATTTATTCAAGCAACAACAGATGTGGTAATGATGTGGTAAAATACTGCAAAAAAGGGGGATACAATAAAATACAAAGTATATGAAAAGGTTCAAAGTTCAAAGAGAAAACGGTACAGTAGGATCGAAATTGAACAATTATCAATTAAATATTCATATAAAGACAGCATAATTAAAGTTTTAAAGTTCAAAATATTGTTTACAATGAACGGGAAATTCCCTTCGTCTGTCCCGATACGTAATTCCAGTGTTCCGTTGAAATTTATCCAAATAAAGAGGGGGGTCAAGGGGGGGTCCAAGAACACCTTAACAGGGAATTGATTTTCCCAATAACAGATAACAGAGAATTGATATTTTTGAACTGACCATTTCAATTTAGCTAACATACTATTTTTAATAACAGATAACATAAAATTATATTATTCAATAACAGGTAACAGTAAACTGAATTTCTTCAATAACAGTTAACACAGAACTGGTCAATAACAGTTAACATTAAATCTGATATCTGCAATAACAGCTAACAGAGAACCAATTTAATCCAATAACACAGGAACAGCTAACCCCCTTGCCCCCCCCTCAATAAAGGCATAACATGATGATAAATATATCCATGAACAGTTTTTGTACAGTTATTGGAATGTTTATGTTGTACTCACGTCGTGAATTGCCACGAATCACAGATAGCGTCCTGTTTTAATTTTCCTTTTTCATGGCGCGGGGAGAACTAGCAAAGGGAGAGGAAACGGATCATTAGGGTATCTCTCGGATCAATAACGGAGGAGATGAAAAATCCAATGAAGTATCGAAAGTCCAAACAGGAGTTAGAAACGGTGTTAGTTGAAGTTGTCCTATTTCACAAGTGATGAAGAAAATAACTATAAAAATATTTTAACGTTGAAACGCAAAACGTGTGACAGAACACTCCCCGTCTGATATCCAGGGGATATCACTATTACTTTCACATTAATGGTGTAAACACATAAATCCCAAAGTCATTCAAGAATCATAAAGTATAAGGTATACAAAAATGTACAGTCATTCACGAAATGTCTTCTCGATACTTGGATCGTGAGGTAGCTCCAACGTTGTCTGGCTTCCAGCGTTGCCCAATGGGAGTATCCAGCGTTGCCACGCACGGCGTGGTGAGGAACAACGTGTTCCAAGAATGGAGTGTCGTTTTGGTATACACGATGACAGAAAGAATGTCCAAAACAATGAATTGTCACAATTTATCTACAAATTTGTACAGTATGCACACGGTGCAAATGACTCAACGTATCTAAGTCTCGTCGGCCTCGACTAACAGAACCAGTTCGGTTATTGGTCGAGTGTATGTCTTAGGTTTCCCGTCGACCATGATACGGACTTCAACCTTTCGAACGTGGTCGTCGGAACCTTGTATTGCGTTGGTGATTATGCCGGTTGGCCACTGTGTCCTACATAAACTATTGTCCTTGACAAGAACTACGTCGCCTACACGGAGATCTCTCCGCACTTCTGTCCATTTTCGCCTTCGTTGTAAGAGCGGTAAATATTCTCTTTTCCAGCGAGTCCAAAACATATTTGCCAAAGCCTGAACCCGTTTCCATTCAATTCTGTATAAATCTCGTTTGTCCGCGGGTTCCGGGTTGTCTATCGAAAAGACGTAGTCTGTCTTTTGAGTTAATAACATTGCCGGTGTTAGAATAAGTGGAGATTCCGGGTCGGAAGATACGGGAATTAACGGTCTAGAGTTGATAATAGCACACGCTTCAGCCATGAACGTGTTCAACACGTCGTGTGTAAGAGTTTTCCCGGAATTCTCTAAGAACAGTGAATCCAGAATTCGCCTGGTAACCCCGATCATGCGTTCCCAGACGCCGCCCATGTGGGATGAATGGGCTGGGTTAAACTGCCACGTTGCACCCGAATCCTGAAGGTACGTGGATAAGGTCGGATCTTCGTCAATGTTGATTGGCGTGTCACCGGGTTTAACGGTTTTAATGTTCAACTCCTTTACTGCACCGACGAAATTTGTCCCTTGGTCGGACCGAAAGAGCTTAACTTTCCCACGGACTGAAGTGAAACGTTTTAAAGCGTTAATGAATGCGGACGAAGTCATTTCCTCTACGAGCTCGATATGTACTGCCCTTATAACGAGGCACGTAAACAGTACTGTCCATCGTTTCGAGTTAGCACTTCCTCATCGTGTTTTTCGTGTCACTATTTGCCACGGTCCAAAGACATCTACTCCGACGTTAGTAAACGGAGGTGACGGTTCGAGACGATCCCTTGGGAGATCAGCCATTATCTGTGTTTGTAACTTCCCTCTGAGTTTCCGACATACGAGGCACTGATGAATTACGCTAGAGATGAGGCGTTTTACGCTAGTAATCCAGAAGCCTGCTGATCGGATTGCACCTTCGGTTAGGTGACGACCCTGATGCTTGATTTCCTGATGGAAATGTTTCACTAGAAGCGGTGCTATCCTGTGACGTCCAGGGATGATTATCGGTTTCTTCTCTATGACATTGGCGTTAGAATGATCTATGCGGCCGCCGACTCTAAGTAGGCCATAATCGTCTATGTATGGGTTAAGATCACGAATTGGACTTCGTTTCGGCAACGTCTCATTGTGCAGGATGCACTTAATTTCCTCTTCGTATACCTCGGTTTGCGCGCTTCTAATGACAAAGGTTTTAGCGTCTTCGTACAGTTCGACTGTGCTTAATTGTTTTTGGTTCGATTTATAGAGACGAGCGAATCTTTTAAGTTTAAACACAACTTTAACTAAGTTGTTCCAGGAATCGAGATGTCGGAGACGGTCAGTTTCGAAATTAGATTCGTGTTTACACTCGGAAGTTGTCTTGTAAACTTGTATGGGACGGATTTCCTTGTCGTCGTCGGGTTGAACGAGTTCACGATCAATTTCGGTATCTTCCGGTTGTGTAGAGGCGTTATCTAAAAACTCCTTTGGTCCGCGTAGCCAAACACTATTTTGAAGTTCTTGCGCGAGAATCGATCTCGTGGCTAAGTCTGCAGGGTTGCGGTTGGTCGGAACATAGTTCCACTGCTCGGGTGAACTAAATTTCCTTATGCGTTCAACTCTATTTGCGACATAGATGTAGAATCGTCTCTTTTCGTTGGATATGTAGCCTAGAACCACTTTACTGTCCGTGTAATACTTAATAGCGTCAAATTCTAGCTTAAGTTCCGTGACGGCGATCTTAGCTATCTCGATAGCTAGTACGGCGGCACATAGTTCTAAGCGAGGAATAGTATGTCCGGTGGTCGGTGCGACCTTGGCCTTTCCTATGAAGATACCAAGGTCCGGTGATCCATCGGAATCAATTGTCCGGAGATAAACTACAGCTCCTATTGCATCCTGTGAGGCATCAGAGAAGACGTGAAGCTCTTTCTTTGGCTTTTCGCTAAAATAGGGAACGTATGGGCGCGGTATTCGTACCGTTTCTAGAGCCTTGAGTGTTTCTTGCCATTGTTCCCAATCGGAGGCTATCTCTGCCGATACCGGTTCGTCCCAATCGGTAGTGGTCTTGACCAGTCTACGTAGAAGTAGTTTCCCGAATATTATGACAGGCGCAAGGAATCCAATCGGGTCGAATATACTGTTGATTGTTGATAAAATCCCTCGGCGAGTCACGGGCTTCTCGTCGCGTGACAAGTTGAATAGAAACTGGTCTGTGTTAACATCCCATGATATTCCGAGACTACGCTGCAAAGGCTTGTCGTCGGCGTCCAAATCGAGATCCTTTAGATTTGACGCAAGATCGTTTAGTGGGAAGGCTGCCATAACTTCCGGGCTGTTCGAGGCGAACTTATGCAGACGTAGGTTTCCGCATTCAAGCAATGCGTCTTGCGTATCTTTCATGATTTTTATAGCGGCCTCTGCTGTGGGACATGAGGTGAGGCCGTCATCTACATAGAAATCAGACGTGATAAAGTTCACGACGTCGCTTCCGTATTTTGGTTCGGCCTCCATAGCTGTTTTGTACAGGCCAAGGTTAGCTACCGCTGGTGACGGGCTGTTTCCAAAGACGTGGACCCTCATCCGGTACTCGATGAGTTCCTTGGTAATGTCATTGTCCTTGTACCAAAGGAACCGTAGGTAATTCCGGTGATCTTCACGGACGATGAAACAGTGAAACATATGTTGTATGTCGGCTGTTACGGCGACCATCTCTCTTCTGAAACGGAGAAGTACTCCGAGGAGACTATTGGCTAGATCGGGTCCTGTGAGTAGCACGTCGTTTAGCGAGACTCCATTATATTTAGCGGAGGAATCGAAAACGCCCCGGATCTGATCGGGTTTCTTGGGATGGTAGACTCCGAATAAAGGCAAGTACCAGCATTCCTCACCCTTGTGTAGCTGGGGCGCCACTTCCGCGTGGTTGTTGTCCAGTATTTTGGCCATGAATACTTGGAAGTGCTTCCATTTCTCTGGATTTTTCTTTAGATTCCTATCGAGCACCATAGCACGGTGAGTTGCCTGATCCTTGTTGTTAGGCAATGATCTTCGTGTGGATCGAAACGGTAATGGAGCTTCCCAATTTCCGGTTTCGGTTCGTTTGAACTCCATGTCCAATTGTTTGACAAACTGTCGGTCGTCCTGTGATAGTCCTGGTTTATCATCGTCCGTTGTTTTCTCGAAGATGTCTATCCCTGTCAAGTCATCATTCTGTTCGACTGGTAAGTTATCACGATGTTCGGTTACGTGAAACTGGTTCAGACATGGTTGCATTATTGAGGGTCGCCCATTCGGTAGAATGAACGTTTTCTTGACGTCGATGTCGGATGGTGCATGTTGTCGGTCCAGACAAGTTTCGCCTATAATGACCCAGCCTAACGGCAACTTCTGTGCGAAGGGTTCAAAGTGAGACCCTAATCGTTGGTCTAGAGCGTGGTGTACTGCCGGGAGTGTTCTCCCGATAAGAAGTAGAATCTCACAATTTCTATCAATGGGCGGGATGAAGCTAGCTATATCCCGTAGATGTGGATGGTGTATCGCAACTTCAGGTGTTGGTATTTCAGACTTGTTGTTCGGAATGTCGTTACATTCGATGATTGTCGGTAAATCGGTCTCAAAATCATTACCGATAGATCTAACCATAATGTCGTTCACTCTCCTTCCTGACATCAGTGTGCGTCCTGAACAGGTCGAAAGATTGAAGTTCCGGTAAGGTCCTTTAACGTTGAACATATCAAAGAATTCGGTTGTAGCCAGCGTGTGACTACTTTGGTCGTCAACTATTGCGTACATGCGATATACGGTGGATCTATCGTGTTTGGAAAACACGTCTACTGGCAATATCTTTGCACAAGATTTCCCGCTGTACGTTGAACCACATACTTCTGTGCACTTAGCCTGTACGGTGTCTTTGGCGTTGCTTGCCTTTGGAGCCTTACTCTCCCCGCCATTGTTTTGTGGGGATTCACGAGAAAAACTCGGTGGTCGTTGGTCGGAGTTGGAGATGTGGAGAGCTGTCGGGTGACGTGTGCTCTCGCATTCGTTGCAAACAACTATTTCTTTACAGTTAGGCTTGATGTGCGTGTCAGACTCACAACACTTAAAGCATATGTTGTGTTCCTTTAGCAACTTAATGCGTTCTTCAATTGGTTTTGCCTGAAGCCGTTACATTCATTTAACGAGTGCTTTCCCTTGTGAATAATGCAACGCTCCTTCAGGTTGATTGAATTGCTATTCTCTCTACATGGCTTGTCTGCGGAGCTATGCTCCGTGCTTTGGTCCGTAGACGTCTTGTAAGCGCTAATCTTCCCTTTTCCAGCCTGGGAATGTGGCTTAGTGTTTGGCTGACCACTATAATCATAATTGAAACAAGGATTATTTTTGGTTTTTGAAATTTCACGGATAAAATCCGTTAACTCAGAAAGTGGTGCAAATGGAACTTGATGTTGGGTCATGTAATTTTGAAGCCCTTGAGGTCCATCTTTCCTGAAGTCCATATGGCAACTTAGAAACTATAGGCAGTTGTCCTGATGAGGTGTCGAAATACCCTAACAAGCCACGAAGGTTCGGTTCCTCTTTCAGGCATTGGATGTGAGAAAGAAGATCGTAAAAGTCGTAAAGACGATCGGTGTCCTTGTTTGTTAGTTTAGGAAAGCTTTCTAGTTTCTGCCTTAAGGCATGCTCTGTCAGTTGTGACGCACCATAGCGTTCGTCTAGACGCTCCCAAAGACGCTCTAGACCTCTTGTCGGGTTATTGATGTTAGCTGCCTTGATACTTTTAGCGTATTGGGATGACTTATTCCCGAGCCATTTCTTGAGGAGAATGAGTTCTTCGGAGTTTGATATTCCTAGCTCCTCCACGACGCCTTTGAATTCGGCCTCCCAAACTGCATAGGACTCGGCCTTGTCGTCGAAGTGGGTGAGACGGGAGAGTAGTAAGTCCTTTCTCAGTAGGAATTTGGTTAATTCCTTGGATGTTGAATCCTTCCTGTCGGAACGGTGATTCTGCATCAACGACGATGTTGTCGATAAGGGATGTTGATCTTGAGTGGATGGCACGAATACGGGAGCATCCCGATTGAGGCCATAAGTATTGCTAGTGGCGTCGACGTCGTCGGTTTCTCGTCGGAAAGGTGTCGATGCCATGGATGGTGGTCCTATCTTCCTAGGTGCTTCAGTTGTAGCAGGCGGTTCGAAAACCGTTACTTTCCTTGTATTGTCGGAGTGCGTCGGATATGTGTTGGTCCCAACGTCGGCTGGATTTTCATCCATCGCATGAGTACTAGTGTGTTGACTAACGTAGTCGTGTACCCGTCGGATCGGGTCAGCCATAGGTAATGGTAGGTCGATGCCAATGTATGGTTCGTCGTCGATATTTTGACTACTGTCGTCCTCGAACGCTCTCGCTTCAGCTTCAGTCATAGCTGCTTCCATATGAGCTTCTAGCAGTGTTTTGTCGGCTTGTAGCTCCAACTTTTTTCGTACAGCAGCAGCTGCTTCCATGACGTAGGCTCGTTCCATTTCTATTCTGCGTTGCTCGATTTGTCGCTCCGTTTCTTCCTTTTGTCGCTCAACTTCGGCCTTTTGTCGCTCGACTTCTGTCTTTTGTCGCTCGACTTCTGTCTTTTGTTGGTCCATTTCGGCTTTGTGGCTAGCCTTCCGCTGCAACTCGTGTTCCTCTAGAAGAGCCTTTTGTTTCGTTAGAGCAGTTTGTTTAGCTAGAAAGGCTATTTTGGCCTTGGCAGCATCGGCTTTAGCACGCTTGTTTCTTGAAGCGCTTGACGAGCTGCTGGATTTTGAGCCACCCACGGATTTGCATCCGCTATTTGGCTTTGACCTAACTGAGTTGCGTTCTTGTTTCACGGACCCATGTAGTTCTCGTACAGTGGTATTCTGTTGAACTAAGGTGGGCTGTTGCATCGCCGGTGACGCGGGACCAAATGCCTTGGTGGCGTCCTGTAGGTTAGACGTTGCTGTATCCATTGTTTGACGTCTTATGTTAACCAAGGTTGTGAAAGCCTGGAGGTCTCGATTGCTTTCCTCAGCCCTAGTAGCTTTCATGAATTTTATAAATGCGTCAACTTGACGTTCGTATCTACTAGCAGACTGAGCTATCTTTTCTTGTAAAGCGAGGCAACCTCGTATATTGTCTGGAGGGGTATCGACCTCCTGCAGGAAGGCATTTAACATGCTCCATAGCAGCTCTATATCTTGGGCGTATTTCTCGCGTCTTTCAATGTAGACGTCCATGCCCTTTTCATTAAGAGTTCTAACTCTTTTCTCTGTATTGTCAGATCGTATGTCTGAGTGTTGATCTGGCCCAGTTGGTTGTATGGTGACGTTGTCACCTGTGTCACTCATCATGTCACAATCACTTTGTTGTTACGAGAAAAATCTCGAAAGTGTGATTTGACTGTTTATTTGTTTATCAGCTGAGTTTTATAAAATAACGTTTATAAAACGTATGTGTGCTATCTGGCTTGGCACTAGCTTTGGTGATTTTGTACGTGTAGAACACGTTATATCACGGTGTTCTATCTAGCTTCTTCAGTTAAGGAAAAACTGAGCTGGGTTTATTATTCACCCAGAGCAGGTATATCAAATCTATTGGGTTATGTCACACGAAAACTGTGGAGTGTGACGGATCTAAAGGGTTAGTGTGTGGGCACTTCTACGGCCGCAGCACACTACAAGAACCAAGAAAATGGTGCGTCTCTCTTGCGAGAGCTCATAAAGGTTTCGTATAGAAGGATACAGTCCTTTGCTGGTCTTCTGCGGACGTCTCCTGGCGTAGATTGCAGCGACACTTCTGTAACTGGCGTTGTACGGGGCTATTTTACTATTCCGGCTCTCCCGGATAGATGTACCGATAACCAATTGTTGGGCCTTGGAGAATAACTCTAGTCGAAGGTTGACATTTATTCAAGCAACAACAGATGTGGTAATGATGTGGTAAAATACTGCAAAAAAAAGGGGGATACAATAAAATACAAAGTATATGAAAAGGTTCAAAGTTCAAAGAGAAAACGGTACAGTAGGATCGAAATTGAACAATTATCAATTAAATATTCATATAAAGACAGCATAATTAAAGTTTTAAAGTTCAAAATATTGTTTACAATGAACGGGAAATTCCCTTCGTCTGTCCCGATACGTAATTCCAGTGTTCCGTTGAAATTTATCCAAATAAAGGCATAACATGATGATAAATATATCCATGAACAGTTTTTGTACAGTTATTGGAATGTTTATGTTGTACTCACGTCGTGAATTGCCACGAATCACAGATAGCGTCCTGTTTTAATTTTCCTTTTTCATGGCGCGGGGAGAACTGGCAAAGGGAGAGGAAACGGATCATTAGGGTATCTCTCGGATCAATAACGGAGGAGATGAAAAATCCAATGAAGTATCGAAAGTCCAAACAGGAGTTAGAAACGGTGTTAGTTGAAGTTGTCCTATTTCACAAGTGATGAAGAAAATAACTATAAAAATATTTTAACGTTGAAACGCAAAACGTGTGACAGAACAAACCTGTCTTGTATTCATTTGTATCATCAGAACACTGTAAAATTATGTACCCCTTAATTGTATTTCAGTTACACCTGTTGACTGCAACGCAATTATTTTGCATGTATCGGTCCGTTACCAAGTTTTATTGCATGCATTTAGAGTCATTTTGTCATGCTTGAAATATAAAAAAAATTATTGAACGTTATTATTGGATATTGATATTTTCATTAAAACAAAACTTTAATAACTTCTTTTACTTATATAGAAGCATAACTTACCATATTATTACTCTATACAGGCAACCAGTTTGAATTGTCCGTGTCAATGTAATCAAATCGAGCACACCGTTCGTGAATGATTTAAAAAATATACCATTGTGTTCGACAAAAAGAAATTAAATCCTTATACAATATGTTCTTGTTTATATACTGGGCATGTTTTTAGTGCGGTGACCAACTATAATAAAGTCTATTATTAAGAGAGTTTAATTTCACTTCATAACATACAGCTGAAAATTTGCACATTTGTAGAGAAATGATTATTCTTTTATTTTAGCTTGGTCGTCAAAAAGTCGTACGGTGCAATTTTTGCAAAAGTGGATTTTTTGACAAATTTTATAGTAAAAAAATTATGTTAGTTGCTTCTGTGAAAGGTCTTTTTTCTTTTCAAAATACGATAAATTGTCTGTTTCACAACATATTTTACAAAAAGGAACATTGTTTTACATAAAAACACAAATCTACAGAGTATACAGTAATTGGTCAAAGAGTTTTTGGCGTTAAAAAGCGTTTTTTTTCTGTATAAAAATCAACATACACCTACTTCCGTTTCCCAATTATTAAAGATACAACGACATTGGTGAAAATTTATAGGTTGAAAATAATATATAAGACAAGGGCCTTAAAATGCATGATTAAAATTATATAATTCCGTTAGTATATACAAGAAATAACATTATTATTAAACATTACATGAAATGAGAAGTCTTGTCTATTTCACGGAAATTTCTGTTAATCCGTTATGGTTCGGAGTTTAATCAACTTTGTAATGTAAAACAAGTCGAGCGCACCCGAACACTCGATTAATTAAGTATGTGTTTTCTTGATTTCTTTAAACATGCATTTTTATATTGTGTTGAAAAGTTTATATTAATTGTTTAATATATAATTCTTAATCGTCTGTCATCTGTGACTTCTAAGAGATAACATGTAAATATAATTTTAAAATATGACATAATTAATATCCAAAACAAAGACGGTGTATCAATGAATCTTATCTTGGAAATGGAAATTTCTCCATCTTTTTCAAAACATTGTATTGGAAAAGTTCTCTTAATATGTTTGTTGATATCTATAGACTATGATTAAATACGAAAGAATAGGACTATATCTGGAAAGTGATTATGGCATAAGTTCACTTCCCAAATGAAGTTGGGTTTTTTTTCTTGAGTGCAAATTTACGTCGTAGATTTTTTTTCTTTCCTTTGTATTGTGTTGGGCTTTGTATATGATGTTTTCTGTTGATTGCTCGTTTTTATTTTCTCCTTTTGCATATACAATTGTGTGATAAGCACATTGCTTTTATCCTACGGATGCACGATTTTTGACAGAAGTCTCTTAGTCTTTTAATAATTTGTTATCGCAAATATAGCAAATGGATTGGACATCAAGTTATTGGTTGTCATCTCCGTAAATGTACAACACAAAAATATGCCGACGACATGCAGTGCACACAAGTTGCAATTAAGACATTTTAGTCGATAGTTGCCATCGACTGTTGTTTAAAAGTTTAATTTATATGCATAAGTAGTTTCCGGTCTGATACCGGGTAATATATGCATGCCTGATCGAACATTTAGCATATGACCATTTTTGTCTAATGCCACTGAATTTTACATTTACTTTATCATGATTAAAGCAAGATTTTTACAGCTGAAGGGATATAATGCGACTTGCCAAGTTTATAAGGAATAAATATGATGAATAGTGAATAAAGAGATGATACATTAACAACAGCAATTAAAACATCGACAATGTAAAACAGCTAGCAGTGTTCAACCTGACCAGTGGTTACTGCTCGTTGTCTAACTCTTGAAATTGGCCCCGGATAATAAAACATAATGGATAAAATTCAAAACCAGCTCTAAAAACGTCAAAAAAAGACCCCCTCTAGACAAAAAAACTAGTAAGACATAGTCGACGAGTACAAACATAAGCTTTGATAAAAATTCCTGACTAAGGATAGGCACATATTACATATGGATAGGTTAAACTACTTTTTTTGGATCCAAAGTACATGTAGCCTGTACGATATCAGCACCACTGCATGATTTAATCTAAACTTTAAAATCAAAATTTATCGCTACTTTGTCTCCAAAGTTAATGTTTATATTTCTCACACCTCATTTTTACTGACTCTTTTATTAAGTAGTAATATTGTGATGTTACATTAACCTTTTCTTCTGGTCTGATAAATCCCCAAGAGCGTCGTTAACATGTCTGGTACTAACTTAAAGGTTCGTAGTTCGATATGTTTGTCAATGGTGAAAAATTCATGACTTTCAATTGCAAGAATGGTATCCAGAAATGATGCTAGAACTTCAGAAAGGACAAAAAAAGTTGTTCAGTGTCTTCTATGCACATAAATGTAGATGTCGATAAAAACTATTAGGCTCATTTGGATGGTTACCCAAGGATACACTCGCAAACTGCCACTGGTCCAATAAATAAATGTACATTATACAAATCCATACAAAAACTAATCATGCACTACAACTTTACATGTATAATTTCTATAATAAAAACACCCATGTGCTCACCACATATAAACTGTGTCATGAAACTTAATAAGAACACAAATGTATGGGCTTCAAAATCTATATCGGTATTCCAAAAGGATTACCACCTCTACTCACCTACTCAACTACTCACCACTTTGTACCCCTTTGCTTGCCGATTTGTTTCTTCATTCATATGAAGCAGTCTTCTTACAATTACTTCTGGATAAAAAAAGACCGTAGACTGGCTCTATCGTTCAACCGCTTCTAAACAATCCTCGCGTTGGTGATTTTCTACATCTCATATATCCCATAACTTGAGATAAAAGACACTACGGATTCTGAGAAGTCTGCTTCATATTTAGATCTACATCTCGAAAAAGACACTCAGGGAGAACTTTAAACAAAAATATATATGACAAACGTGATTACTTCAACTTTCCTTTCTTGTGAGGAAACATTCCGTCTGCTCCAGCGTATGGCGTTTACCTTTCACAATTGATTCGTTATTCCAGAGCTTGCAAGGTGTACGCTTAACACAAAAATTGTTAACACAGGGTTATGTTGTTCCTCGTTATTTGCCATCACTTAAGAACTTCTATGGAAGACATCATCAGCTCATTGAGAGATATGGAGTTTCTGTCTCTAAGATGAGTGCAGATGTTGGTTTGTCATAGACTTTTGTTTTGTTCTCCTGTACCAGATTTGTCATTTTGTGTTTATCATTGGCAGCGCGACGGGTGTGTTGCAACAGGCAGGAACTGCTTACTCTTCCGGAGCACCTGAGTTCACTCTCGTTACGACTTAAGTTAGGGTTGTTAGTTGATGTGTATGTGTTGTTGTGTTTCTTGTTTGTTCGTGCATGTTCCGTTTGGTGTTTACCTATTTTTCCTTCCATCTTTCGGACATTTGGCTTCGGAATGCCCCTTTGGAATATAATAAAATAGCAATAGAACAATTTTTTTTTTAAAATACTGGTTGCTCAGCAAAATCATACTAAAGATTATATGGGTTTCAATGTGATATAAAACGAAAAAGTTCGAACGTTTTGGTTTTGCGTACTTTTCGTTTTCAATAGTTTTGCATTGTGCTCGTTTGTAGTAAAAAAAAACGCCACAATAAAAAAACAAAACTGTTTTTTTATTAACATTTCTTAAACAAAGTTAATTTTAAAACATCGACAACATTGTTTTTTTATATTAAATGTATCGGTTGACCCGCCCCCTTTTTACTAATAAAACTCCTTTTAATATTATTTTCGAAGCCGATTTATATTCTCGATGATATTTTTGTTGAATTAAGCAAACTTCCAGTTTAAATGTCGTCGAAAAAAATCATTAACTAAACAAAATTTTCAAAAAATATATAGTTGTGATTCGATTCTCGTGGTTTTGTAGGGTGCATGTATTTGTGTCGGAATTGTAAGCCTTGTGTTTAAGTTATGTCAAAGTTTGTTTTAGTATTCAAATAAGATATGATATCTTTTCAAAATTTTACCAAAATAAATTTCTAAAAGCTCATTATCTTCTCTAGATAAAAACTTTTAGGTTCCAAATTAGCACAAACGCTTCCCCCTTTTTTAAAGTGAAATAAAATCTTAACGGCGTTTCCTTTATTTATAAAAAGCGTGTATATCGGCTCAAATAAAGTGAAATATTCAATTTCACTTGTTTGTTCAATGTTTGTACCTAGAATAATTGTCAAATCGCAGAAAATTGGTGTTTCTTAAATAACCGTTAAAAACACAGGTTGACATTTGACCTTGATTTTAGAAAATTTGCACCAGTTTTGACTTTGACGACCAAGCTTATTTTGAAGCAGATATTATAAGGAATCGAAAGAGGTATAATATAGCAGTATGTTATTCATGACGATTAAACTTTTTTAAAAGTGGTCTTGGTCACCCGCCTATTTAAAGTTTAATACATTCATATTTTTGATATTTTCGAGATTAAAAGTTGAAAATTGACATAAACCGTGAAAAAATTGCATGTCCCGTCCGTCAACATTTTTTCTCGTCTTAATTGTTCTGCCGTGTGATATTACAGTTCCCATTTTTTAACCATTCAGTATCAATTCATTATTAAGTCTGCGAGATTCACCGAATTACATATTTTCTACAAAATTATATAACATTTTCTTCTTAATAGAACTTAAAGTCTGAACTTTAAGTTCCTTATCGTATCGGCGCAAAAAATTATTTATGGCCCGGGTACGGGCCATACTTAAATGTTGGTAAATTTGTTCATGTTGGTCTCCATGGAAATAAGAACTTCCGCTTCCTTTTTCTAGAAAGATCTCAAGAAGCAGGTTGTGTTTTCTTATAGATTGAATTTAAATCGTTTAAAAAATCACATGCATCTTACCTTTTTAGCAAAATAATCGTTGAATAATTGAATCTTTAAAAACAAATACAACGTCTTGTACTAATTTGATACACATTGATCGATTTTGCGCTGCATTTACACAGTTTAAAAAAGTTCTAAAAAAGAAAATGTTAAATCGGCAACAGTTTAAAGAATTTATTGCTTGTTCTAATTTTTTATTAGATTTCATCAAAGCATTTATTGGATTTATGTTCTGATCCCCATTTGTTTTGTTCAATCAATTAAATGTAAAAGAATGTGGAAATTATTTTGTGACAATTTTTGTTTGTTTGTTTGTAAGTTGTCTAATTTCAGGTACATGAACTCATGAAGGTGATGTTCATTGTAATTTATAGTTACAGGATCAGTAAATATTATTCCTTAGTTAAATGTTCACTCTTGCTTTATTTAATTTTACGTGTCGTAGTGATATCAAATCAAGTATTCACACATATTTTAAAACAATGGCAGTTGATCGTTTACTTTTATCGACATATTAAATACATTGGAGCTGAATGGAAGTTATTCATGTTATTATTCATAATTTTAAATATACCAGTAACATGTACATATTAGTTTTTACTTTAGTTCAGTTGTAAAGGAGCAAGTGCACCTACGGGGCATTTAATAGTCTCAAACCTTATAAAATAAAGACCAAATCAGTTACAAAATGTAACAAAAATGAAACAAGCAATAACAGAAAACATGTAACACACAAAACATAGAACATCAATCAACAACATGAACTTAAGTTGAAATGAGAGTGAAATATAAATAGTAATTAGATAATTACTAAGTAGTCAAGTAATCAGATAATCAGTAGTACTCAAGAAATCAGATAATCAGTAGTACTCAAGTAATCAGATAATCAGTAGTAGTCAAGTAATCACATAATCAATAAGTAGTCAAGTAATCAAAAAAAAAACAGAAACATTATTAATTCATGATTTGTATGTTTTAGTAACAATGTCTAACATGCTCCGGAGATCCTCACGCAAAAGGCAGGCACCGACAAAAATTACAGAAAGCTCGGCAGCATCTCACAGGCGACCCAATAATGTTACTACTACAGTGACTACAAACATCTCAGGATCAACAAACATCTCAGGATCAACAAACAACATTCTCAATGCTAATGGAAGTACAAGTACAATGACAGCATCTCAGATAAATCCAGTTACACAGTCTACTTGTACTTTTGCTCAAATCCCCACAGCCGTAACACAGCAGAATTCAACCACGCCCCAGTCTTTGGCTCATCAGGCTCAGTTGTTACCTGTACAAGACCCAACCAATCAGGCTACTAATTCCAACTCAGGTATTGAATTTACTATGGCAACTAAAGCCAGCGATGGTATTGGGGATAATGTAGGAATAAATCTAAAAAATAAGATAATTTTGGGGGAGTATATTGATTTAGGCAGTTTGCTGGTGAATTCACATACTAGAAGCTTACAAGATAACCAGAAAATTGTTTTTATAAATGGAGAACTAATTGTTCAACAAAAACAAAATACCCCCAAAATAACATCTATTGAAAGTTGAACTGATGCTTTTATCATCTTTATGAATATTTATTGTTCATTGCATGAAAACAAATATGCTCAGTTACTGAAATATATGCATACAATTAGGTTGGGTGCAAAGAGATCCTCATTTGGTTGGAAACTATACGACGAGCAGTTTCGTTTACGTTTGTCAATGGATCCTTCATTGAGTTGGGCAAACATTGACCCAGAATTGTGGTTAATATATATGCATAGTACAAGTGCAAACACTAATCAACTGAATGTCACAAATAGAGTTTTGCGATGTTATACATTCAATTACAATGGGACATGTTCACAACAAGGTTGCATGTACAATCATACTTGTCTAAGATGTTTTGGTCCACATGCACTAAAGTATTGTACTCGACCGAATGGTAGGGTCATTTACAATCAAAACCAAAGATCACTAAGACCATTTCAGCAAAACCAAAGACCATTCCGTCCAAGGATGTTTAATAATGGTCCTAGATTTTAGAAAGTTTTAAAGAACATTTTAGAAGGGTGTGTTAATGGATAATTGTTACCCCCCCTTTTTTATATTTTTTATTTACACAATTTACACTTGCGCATGGTTGGTAAGTACAGACCTGTTATGCATTGAATATTTTTGATTTGGGTTTCAGATCAAGAAAAGGAATTATTGGCCAGATTGTGGGATTTAGGGGAAACACCTATTAAAGTGACTGCACTGAAAAAGTATATTCAGGGTTATAAAACATATGAAAAGGAGTTGTTGGTGTCTGGATTCTCAGAAGGTTTCAGATTACAATACACAGGCCCACGTCTACCTATGGATTCAAGAAATTTGGTCTCTGCGGAAGAAAATAAAGTTGATACATTGTTAAAGCTGAATAAAGAAGTTGAGTTAGGTAGGATGCTTGGCCCTTTTATTAATAAACCGATCTCAACCTTGAGAATTTCTCCCATAGGTTTGGTAGAAAAAAGTGATAAATCATGGCGCCTTATCACTCATTTGTCACATCCCAAAAATAACAGTGTTAACGATTTCATAGATGAACAGTTTTGTAGTGTAAGGTACTCATCGTTTGATAAAGTTGTAGAAATGGTTTCAAAATTGGGTAGAGGTGCACAATTGGGAAAAATTGACATTCGCCAGGCATTTAGACTCCTTATTGTAAATCCTGCAGATTTTGATCTTTTGGGTGTAAAATTTCAAGGGAAATATTACATTGACAAATGTTTACCACAAGGTTGCGCAATTTCCTGTGCACTTTTTGAAACTTTTTCAACCTTCATACACTGGGTTGTTGAGAATGAATCTGGTTTAGATACTTTAGACCATTACTTAGATGATTTTATCTTTGGCGGGGCAGAATCAACAAATGATTGCCAAATATTGATGGATACGTTTAGTATGATTAGTATTGAGATGGGTATTCCAATAGCTGACAACAAAACTGTAGGTCCTACGACAATATTAGTTTTTCTTGGTTTAGTGATCGATACTATTAGAATGTTAGTTAAAATACCAATAGATAAACTGAACAAACTGAAATTGGGTATTCAATACATCCTTGATCATAATAAAATGAAGTTAAAGGAATTTGAATCTATTGTTGGTCTTTTGGCTTTTTGTTCTAGAGCAATCCCATCAGCTAGAGCTTTCATTAGAAGGTTTTATGACCTAATTTCTGCAATGAGGCATAGAAAACCTTATTATTATGTCAGAATGAGTGAGGAAGTTAAGGCTGATGCTAAGGTTTGGTCCGAATTTTTGGTATCTTTCAATGGGGAGTGTTATTTCCCACAAAATGTTTGGCAATCAAATGATACTTTAAATTTGTATACAGACAGTGCAGGTTCTTCAACATTAGGTTGTGCTGCTTATTTTAATGGGGATTATGGACAAATGAGATGGCCAGACTCTTGGGCTGACCAAGAATTTATGGCAGATTTGGCCTTTTTGGAGTTAGTACCTGTATTAATGGCTATGTTTATTTGGGGTCATATCTTCAAAAACCAAAAAATAATACTGAAAATTGACAACGAGGCTTTAGTCATTATCCTCAATAAAAGGACATCTAAATCAAAGTATGTAATGCAGCTGCTACGCCCATTTGTCTTACTAACCATGCGCAACAATATTCAGTTTCGTGCTTCACATTTATATTCGGCAAAAAATGAATTGGCCGACTCCCTCTCTCGATTTCAGATGCAGCGTTTTCACTCCTTAGCGCCCCAGGCAAGCAAAACTCCAGCAGATATTCCTATGGAGTTTTGGGAAGTCATTTCAAAGGTGAAATAGAGTTTTTGCTGGCTAATTCTGTTGCGCCTAGTACAGAGAAAGTATATAAACAAGGACTTGACTTATTTAAAAGGTTTAGGTGGGAAAATAACCTCGAAGATACTTGGCCAGTTCCACTGAGCGATATAGTAGAATTCATTGCTTTTATGTATAAAAATGGTTTGGCTCATTCCACAGTGTCTTGCTACATTTCTGGTCTTAGTTTTTACAGTAAGCTACAAAATTTTGAGGACAATACTCGTGCATTTATTGTCAAGAAAATGTTAGATGGCATAAAGCGTTGTTCTTCGAATAGATCAGATTCCAGACTTCCAATTACCAGAAATTTGTTGGAAAAAATTATTAATGTTTTGTCCATAGTTTGCAAAAATGCATATGAAGCATGTTTGTTTAAATCTGCCTTTTCAATGTGTTACCATGGTATGTTTAGGGTGAGCGAGTTGACTGATAATGGTGTAATAAACCATGCTATCAAGGTTTTCGATGTTAAGCAGTGTAATGGTGGGTTGGAAATTTATTTAGCACGGTCAAAAACAGATCAGTTTGGGTCTGGTGTAACAATATATTTGGCAACTCAAAGAAATCCGCAAATATGCCCAGTAATTGCCTTTTTGAAGTTTATTCAATGTCGTCCACCAATAGAGGGTAATTTATTCTGTCATTTTAATGGTCAACCATTGACAAAATATCAGTTCTCCGCCCTGTTAAAAAAGGCGTTGTCTGTATTAGATGTTTCATTCAGTAATATTTCTTCCCACTCATTTAGAATAGGCATGGCAACTCAGTGTGCTATGGATGGTCTTTCGGATGAACAAATAAAGAAATTAGGGAGATGGAAGTCCAATGCATTTTCACGTTATATCAGAATTCCGCAGTGTTAATTATGTTTAAGTCTTTACACAGATTGTTTATATCAGTGTATGTATAAAATTCATAACTATTAGATTTTATCAAATTCGTTAGTTGTTTGATGCTTACAGTCACGCAGCATATTAATCGTGCTAACTAAGATTGTAGGTATTCAAACTACTGTCTGGATTGTTGGATCATCCATTGTTCGAGATGGATTTCTAGCCGCCAAGCAGCAGCCGGGGGGCATTCATCTTTCCTTGAAAGAAAGACTTGGTACAACAATTTTTTGGCAAGGTCGTGGAGGTTTGAAATTGGATGGTATGAAAGGCCATTTTCGAATGCTACTTAGATTGGTAGACGCACCTGATTACATTGTGATCCACATAGGTGGTAATGACATTGGGAATGTTAGTTTGGGGCGGCTAGATAAGAAGTTAAAGGGTTTTATGAAATGGCTTCATAGAATATTGCCTTATACTGGTTTGATTTGGTCAGCTATTCTTCCCAGAATTAAATGGAGATATTCTGCTGATAATAAAAAAATGGATGCATGTAGACGCAGACTTAATAGTTCAATAGCGTCTTTTATGACTTCAAATGGGGGGTATTATATAAAATATCCGGACATTAAGGATAATCATAAATTCATTAAAGAAAATGATGGAGTACACCTAACAATTTTAGGTAATCAAATTTATCTGAACGTCCTACAAGGTGCTATTGAACATTTCATAAATATGAATAAGGGAGGACTTACATTTCCAGATTTATATTAGATATATCTAGTTAGGACAATTTAGATATACAATTTTGTCCTGTGAAGCATTTGTTGATTTAGGTTCATTACATTTACTTTACGTTAGTTATAAAAATAATTTACTGGTTAGGCCAATCTAATACATATATCTCGTGAAGCATTTTCATATTCTAAGAATTTACGCAATTTGTATATACATTCTCATTCATTTAGTTGATTAATTTGAACGCCAAGAAGGTATATTTTGTCATTTTAATTAAGGATCATTGGTAGAATTGGCACAGCTCAGACCGCACAAGGTTGGCGGTTGACCAAGAGGCCTCCCGTCATGTCAGGTGGCTTCTTGGTCATTTGGCATCCTTCGCTGCAATAATTCTAGCAAAACTGCATTTATCCGCTGATTTCCAGGGATATTTGCTACCGTTTCATCTCAACATCTGACATTTATGGTCTGCCAAATTTCAATCGGCGGCCAGCATTTAATCATTTATATAAACATTTCATATTTCCGTTATAATTCACCGCTGATTTCCAGGGTGGATGTATTGACATGTTATTTACATTTATTTACATTTAAATCTTTTGTCATTATTACATATTAAACTGTTGCCAATTCGCCAAACATACAAACTCTCTTATATTTGTGCCTTTTGCGATAATAGAACTTAAAGTCTGAACTTTAAGTTCCTTATCGTATCGGCGCAAAAAATTATTTATGGCCCGGGTACGGGCCATACTTAAATGTTGGTAAATTTGTTCATGTTGGTCTCCATGGAAATAAGAACTTCCGCTTCCTTTTTCTAGAAAGATCTCAAGAAGCAGGTTGTGTTTTCTTATAGATTGAATTTAAATCGTTTAAAAACCCGCCCGCCCACCGCAGTTAATTTAGGAATAGATACTTCTCTTTTTAGTATACATTTCAGATGCAGTTTACTTGTTTCCTGATGCTATATATTGACGTATACTTGGTGGTAGATGTAACATCTAGAGCTGTTCGACATTGTTGGGATTTCCCTGGACTCGTTGATACTCGTTCCAGTCATGATGACTTGTTTCCGTTGGTGATAAAAGAACAAACTTGGACTTGAGATCAGAAAAGTTGGATCATCATCTACTTTATCCAGTTGTCTTAATAAGCAATTTTTATGAAGTTAATGAAGGGGCTGTCAAAGGTGACGCTTTTCTCTGAATTCTTTACATATATTAGAAGCTTTTCTAAATTTTTCATCTAATTTAATAGAAATTGGCGGTTTCAGAGTTTTTAGGGCGAGCCTTCGGTAGCCAGCATCCTTCGCTGCAATAATTCTAGCAAAACTGCATTTATCCGCTGATTTCCAGGGATATTTGCTACCGTTTCATCTCAACATCTGACATTTATGGTCTGCCAAATTTCAATCGGCGGCCAGCATTTAATCATTTATATAAACATTTCATATTTCCGTTATAATTCACCGCTGATTTCCAGGGTGGATGTATTGACATGTTATTTACATTTATTTACATTTAAATCTTTTGTCATTATTACATATTAAACTGTTGCCAATTCGCCAAACATACAAACTCTCTTATATTTGTGCCTTTTGCGATAATAAAAG